>SOPF01028520.1:356163-415260 GCA_012979155.1 Hypericum perforatum
CAACCCAGTAATGTCGAACTATAAACCAGTAATGTCGGACCACAAACCAGTAATGTCAGACCACAAACCAATAATGTCGGACCACAAACTAATAATGTCGGACCATAAACCAGTAATGTCGGACCATAAACCAGTAATGTTGGACCACAAACCAGTAATGTCGGACGACAAATCACTGATTTTTTATTTAATTGTATTTAAAACTAATGACAGCTCAAAATAGAGTTTAGGAAAAAAATGTATTTACTGGAGATAGAATATACGTAATTAATGGGATTGCAGCGGATTAGGTGGGATGGTTATGGTTTAATCCTAATTAGGTGGGATTTATTAATGGAGAAAGAAACACATCAATTAGTGGTTTAGGTTAATTGACTATATTAACTTTGTCCCTAAATAGGGACAAGGTATTTTTTCCCCATGGTATCCACTCCCGCCCCGATGAGGTTCTGCTTTTGCTTAACTTTGTCTTCACTTTTGATTTTTCGGTAGGGTTGAAATTAAAAGAGTGTATCTTTGTTTTTTCAGGGTTAAAACGTATCAATTGTTCTTAAAGATTAGATAAGGAAATGCGAGAATAAAAGTACATTAAGATCCGAAAAGTGGGAGATGGCTCAATCACTTGAAAGACTACTTGGTCGACATTTTTTACAAAATCATATAGTAACTTGATTTCGTAATTTAAAAATATGACCAAGTGAATAAGGTATAGTCTAATCTCTTGGACTAAGTTCTTCGGTTGCCTTATCTTCAACATCTGTCTCTCTTGTTCTTATCATAAATTCGGAACTTATCTGAAGAAACAGTCTCCAATTTTTTAAAGAAAGAAACAAAAATTGGTTAGGATAAAAGCACCCAAGGATGATTAAATTATTATGAATTTAGTCCACGGTCACTATATTTTCTATAATATTTTTATGATCAACGCTAATCTATTTTGATGATACCGAAATTGTAAATTTTATAAGCATCTCAAGCTTATTTTCTTTTGATTTTTTCATTCATCACTTTGTTTTTTTCCAATAAAAATTATTGGGTATTTTCCAATAATCATGCTTGATCCAAATTCTTGGGTATTAACCATTATTTTTTTGGTTCCACAAAAAAAAACTATTTTTTGGTTAGGGACTTAGGGTCCTATTTTATTATCTATTTTTTCAATTGGGCCTTGGGTTGACTATGTCCGGAAGCGAGAACTGGGCTAGTATAAAACGAAAGGCAATGTAAAAGTTTTCCTTCCGGCAGCCATGCATCCAACCGGCGACGAGATAGCGACGGTTACGGCAGCTCCGGTGATCATCAAGACCTTTGTACCGGTGAGCCCGGCCTCCCCCCTCGAAACGAATTGAGCCGAATGTGGGGGCCCAGTTGAACAGGACTTCTTTATTGGAAGTTCAGTCTTCGAAACTATGTTTTCTTGAATTTGATTGCTGAGAAATTGTGTTTTACTTTGTGAAAAAGAATCCGATTCGCTAACACGTTCGACTCGGTTTTGATCAAGTTAAGCGAAGAGTAGATGGTGATGATATGATATGATATGATTTCTGCATTGACATTACAGTTTATTCTTTTGTACGTTCTCGGATTCTTTATATCATTTTTATTCATTTACATGACATTGCGAATACAATTGGACAACTTAATTTGCTATGTCCGAATGCAGCATCACCAGGAGCCAGAAAATTTCATTGAAAATGACAATTGTAGTGTGTGGCATAGCAAAATTGTTTGTTGGCAAACTTGTAGAAACATGTAATTGTTCGTATCTCGTGTTTCTGTTCAATGTATGGAAGTTAGAACAGAGCTTTAGTTGTAAATTTGTTTTCTTTTTGCTGCTTAACATGTGCAAGGCTCAACTTTGCAACCGTGAAAAAATCGAGGGTTGATATTTCGTAATCGTTATCGCTGGCTGTTCGTAACATCGATTTGACATGATTGCAACAAGAATGGTGATGTCTGAGCGGAGGGAGTCCGGTCCGGCTAGGCATTGTCATAAAAGAGAAACATAAAAGAAGACTTAAGCTGCAAGGCAAAAGTACTCCTGAGATTCGCACCCAGTCACTTGCTGCTCAGCAACCTTCTAGTTCACAGAAAACCATAAGATCAAACTCTCGGACGTGGCTCGTGTTGCTTCGGTTCCTCGCCTTTCCGCGAGGTAACGTTCGTAGCCTGGAAGATTAGTCTCATTTTATGGGGTTGGGAATGCCATTTGTACTTACCACAGGTAGGAACTGACCTTTCTGCATGATCATAGTTCTGATGGAACTTTGTGGAGAAACAAAAGAATCATGAACACGATATTAATTTTTTCGCTGAACCTTATTCAGAATCGTGATGTCTGGGTCCAAAATTTACTTGTCGAGGATCAAACAAATTATTACATGGACTAACTATCGATATAAAGTAATTAGATATTGCATTAAGTTTGAACCCATTTCGGAAATTTTCTTTAGATATTGGACATAATTCTGTCCAGCCCGGTTGTTCCGAGCTTGGAATTGGGCCTATTTATTAAAATAGAATTTTTTTTCAAGTAGTTGCAATTATATTTTTTGGATTGGGCTTAGAAATATAAGACTCGTTTCCTCGGAATTAGAAAGCAAATCCATTTAACTTCTTCCATTTCCTTGTGGCCCATCTGAATTGGTAATTCTACGGCGGGAGAAAATGGCGGAGGCCTTATCATCTCTTTACCATTGTTTTGAAATACGCGGTCCGACCGGCACAAATCCGGGTCGTATTTAGGCTAAAAACCAGCCTTTGGTTCAACCGGAATATTTTTAATTTTTCTGAGAATTTTTGCCAAAATCTGATTGAACCGGTGGTTCGACCGGAATTTTGTATATATATATTATTTTTTAAATAAAAAAACCTATTTACCTATATATTTTAATAAATTATACTAAAATAATCTAGTTAATACGGCCGGTCCGACCAGTCGATCCAAAATACGAACCCATTTCCAGATCGACCTCCGGGTCGGCATTCAAAACCATGCTCTTTACTCCAGTTTTCCAAAATATAGTAAAATAATAATAAGAAATATTTTCTTTATATTTGTGTAATTTCATTCGTTAACCACGGCTGACAGGAAAAATGACTTTTTTAGAAAATATTTTGTAAAATTCTTTTGCATAATAACGTAATTATACATACATAATGATTGACAATAATATGATGGTTCCATGGAATCACAAATGAAGGAACTGCGCATTTAAGGCAATGATTGAACCAAAATAACATAACGATGAAATTACACCTACTGAATAATAATGATGGAACTACATCAATTAACATGATAACAAACAAAGTTAATATAATAATGAAAAACTAAACGTCATTAATGAACAGTATACTTTTCCCCAAATTATGTATATTATAATATTTGCACAGTTCGTATATACCAAATTATAACTAAAAAGTGTTATAATTAAGAATATCAGCAATGAACACTATACTTAACTCTAAATTAAGAAGAGTGTCAATGTCACCCGCCGCAATAAAATCAAAAGAAACTGAGATTAGGAATAATCATCGCCGCTAGAATTAATTTTGGACGGCTGTGTGTGTCCAATATCCAATTCTAACATGACCCATGTGCTCCAAAGTCCAAACGGCGTCACCGTGTTCTCGTCATTAATATTTATGTACCTAATAGTTATAATTTTCTAATATTTTTATTTGTTTATAAAAATCTTTTCGTTTATTTTCTCTCTTATAATTATTATGTAGAGATCAATAATTTTAATATGTAGGAAAAATAACGCCGGTACAGTACATCTGCATCTTTGGATTTTAAAAATCCATTTATTTTTTGTCCAAGAGCAAATTAGCAAATACAGAAAAAGAAAAAAAAAAGCTTTTCTCTTTCTCTTCTACCCAGAAGAGAGAATACAGTTTTCTTTTCCTTCCTTCTTTTTCTCCATCTCCATCTCCATATCTTCTCTTTTCTTTTACCTTCTTGTTGTTGTAACAAACAAAATAATTAACCACCAAAATGTCACAGTCACCTTCAAAGATCCAATGATAATCTAATATAATCACAATCTTAATCTTAATCTTAATCATAATCTCCCCCTTTAATTTCCAAGACAGGTTGTTTCTCCTCACAAGTTCCCCAAAAACAAATCATTACACAACCAACCAACAAACAGACAAACAAACAAACAAACCATTGTGAGATTCAGACAGGAAAAAAAAAGAAGAAAAGAGAAACACAAATCCAAGAAGAAAAAAAAGGAAACCCTAAAACCCAGCTAAGCCATAGATCTCCCAAATCTCATTTCCCACAATATTATAATAATAAAAACTTAATAGACCCTAGGCCCTAACCACTTGCCAAAATAATGAGTCACCCTCCATGAGACCCCATAAAAGAAAGAAAGAGAAGAAGAAAATAAGCTAAAAGAAATTTGGGAGAAGAAGGAAGGGCAAAATGGGAAACAAATTTCCGGTTTTTGTGTTGTTCTCCGTTTTGTTATTCTACGCGGCGAAATCCGACGACGCCGCGGCTATGGCGAAGATCGCCGGCGCCCTGTCTCCGGCGCCGTTGACGTGGACGGGGACGAACTATTGCAACTGGGATGGCGTCAAGTGCTCGTCCAACTCCGTTACCTCGATCAACCTTTCCAACCAGAAGCTCACCGGAACCCTAGCCAAGGAGGTGGCCTCGCTCGCCTCCCTCCAGACGTTGCAGCTCCAGGGAAACTCCCTCTCCGGCGACCTCCCGCCGCTCGGGCCCCTCTCGCAGCTGTCGGAGCTCTCCCTCGACGGCAACAACTTCACGGCGATCCCAAACGGCTTCTTCGACAACCTAACGGCCTTAACGGATTTCAGCATCAACCAGAACGTTGATCTCGCCGAGTGGAGCATTCCGGCGGGGCTAGCGGTCGCCGGTGGCCTCACGAAGTTCGCCGCGAGCAACGCGAACATTGTCGGGACGATCCCTGAGATTTTCGCGTCGTTCCCGAGCCTCACGGAGCTGAGGCTGTCGTATAATCAGCTCACGGGGGAGCTGCCGGGGTCATTCGCGAATTCGCAGATCAAGAACCTGTGGCTGAACAACCAGAAGGGGGGGCTTTCGGGGAGTATCGGGGTGTTGGCTTCGATGCCGAATCTCGCGCAGGTATGGCTTCAAAAGAACAATTTCTCGGGGCCTATTCCGGATTTGTCGAAATGTGAGAGTCTGTTTGATCTGCAACTTAGAGATAATCAGTTTACCGGGGTGATCCCGGACTCACTGATCAATCTGCCTGCACTGGTCAACATTTCCTTGACGAATAATAAGTTCCAAGGGCCGACCCCGAAGTTCCCTTCTACTGTAACCAAGATTGACAACGACGGGCTGAATTCGTTTTGCTTGACGACTGCTGGGGTGCAATGTGATGAGCAGGTTACGACACTGATTGAGGTAGCTGCTGGGTTTGGCTACCCATTGAAGTTGGCTAACATGTGGACAGGGAATGATGCTTGTTCGAATTGGGGATTTGTGATCTGTAGCTCGGGGAAGGTTACTACTGTCAACTTGGGGAAGCAAATTTCTGGCGGGATCATATCACCGGCGTTTGCTAATCTTACCAGCTTGAAAGGGTTGTACTTGAATGACAATAATCTCACTGGTAAGATTCCTGATAGCCTGACCAAGTTAACCAGCCTCCAAACCCTTGATGTGTCCAATAACAACCTTAGTGGGCAAGTTCCGAAGTTTTCAAACTCAGTAACGACCCTCAAAACAGATGGAAATCCCTTTTTGGGAACAGATATAGATACGGGGGGTGGAGCGTCGCCCCCTGGATCGGGTTCTGGTAGTTCAGCATCCGGCGGGAGTTCTAGGGGATCAAAAAGTGGTGGCACTTCGAAAGGATTGATCGCTGGCATTGTTGTTGTTGCCGTTGTCATTTTTGTTGCTCTTGTGCTGTTTGTGGCGTACAAGCACCATGTTAAGAAGAAACGTGCACTATTTTCCAAAGGCAAGGATCAGGAGAATGGCAATGCTACAGCATCAGTTGCGGCAAATTGTTGTACCAATGGGTATGGAGTTCTTAGCGAAGCCCGGAGTCAGGATAGCGGAAATCGCAGTGATCATCACATGTTGGAAGGAGGGAATGTTGTGATCCCTATTGAAATGCTTCGGCAAGTCACCGATAATTTTAATGAGAGGAACATCTTGGGCAAGGGAGGCTTTGGTGTGGTTTATGGAGGTGAATTGCATGATGGAACCAAGATTGCTGTGAAGAGAATGGAGGCCAGTCAAATGAGTAACAAAGGGATCAGTGAATTTCAAGCTGAGATTGGTGTACTCACCAAAGTGAGGCACAGGCACTTGGTTGCCCTTTTGGGATATTGTGTCAACGGTGCTGAGAGGCTCTTGGTCTATGAATTCATGCCACAAGGCACTTTATCCCAACATTTGTTTGAATGGAGGGACCATAGTTGGCCTCCTCTTTCTTGGAAGCAAAGGATCACCGTTGCCCTGGACGTGGCAAGGGGTGTAGAGTATTTGCACAGTTTGGCTCAGCAAAGTTTTATCCATAGAGATCTTAAACCTTCAAACATACTGCTCGGAGATGACATGAGAGCTAAAGTGGCCGATTTTGGTTTAGTCAAACATGCTCCGGATGGGAAGTACTCTATGGAAACAAGATTGGCTGGAACATTTGGTTATCTAGCACCGGAGTATGCTGGTAAGTGGAGGCTAAAACTTTAACTTTATTTTACTTATGGTTTTGCCTTACAGCGTTTATGCTTTCATTTAATGTTCGTCGTAGAACATTACTGTGTTTTTGTTTATTCTGTTTGATTACTGAAGTTTTCATGGATGCGCTTGCTGATGTGGTTGAAGCATCAGAAAACACGATCTAGTTCTAATATTAAAAATTTCTACCATTGACCAAGAAATGGCCCCTCGAACATTTCTAGTTTTGTGGGTTTTTATTTATTATATAGTGAACAACAATATGAATCAAATGGATAAGATTAGCTTCGAAACACAATGCATCTTAAACCTTGGCTGGCAGTTAGTTTTTAATTCTAGCATAGGCTCTCTTAATGAACGACATGAGAAATGTCTGTCTTGCTTCTTACATCTTTGGAATGCGTGCATGTGCTTCTAGATGACTCATCTTCTTTGATTGTTGAATTATCTGTATGGTGGGTCTTACAATTGGAAGTTCCATGCGCGGATGTTGACAGACACCCTCGTTGAGTCATGATTTTGTTGACCATAGACAAATTGATTGGTTTCCTTTTTAGGCCCTTTGATAAGCTTGAACTTCTGTTAATTCTCGTCGTTGTATTGCAATTTTGTTCTGGCTGAAGTCATAGCCAGGTACAGTCCAATTTTAGGTTCATTCAATTTTGACCATGCTCTGCCATATCTGAAATTGCTTGCTTCTCTACAGCTACTGGACGGGTGACGACAAAAGTGGATGTCTATGCTTTTGGGGTGATCTTAATGGAGATAATCACTGGCAGAAAAGCTCTAGAACCTGATGAACCAGAGGAGACAGCTCACTTAGTTGCATGGTTCCGTAGGATCCTAGTTTCAAAGAATGACATCGGAAAATCAATTGACCGCACTCTCCAACTCGAGGACGAAGAGGCCTTTGCTAGCATCCTCAAGGTAGCCGAGCTAGCTGGACATTGCACTGCCCGTGAACCATACCAGAGGCCGGACATGGGCCATGCTGTCAATATCTTGGGGCCACTCGTAGAACAGTGGCGACCTACGAGCCCAGACGCCGAAGATGGTATTGATTTCCACATGTCCCTTCCCGATTGTGTGCAGAGATGGCAACAAGAGGGAACTTCAACCATGCACGATATGTCTTACTCCCAGACTCAAGGAAGTATCCCGGAGGGAGTTATGAAAAACACCTTCACTTCAGCCGAAGGTCGGTGAATCGAGGGCGAGAAACTGTACATTTCGTTGGCCGGCGCAACGCCAGAATTATAAGCTCAAAATGGTCATATCATGGTTCAGCATTGCTCAATCTTCCTGAAAAGGAAGCTCTAACAGGTGTCATATATTAGCTGCAACTTAATGAATTTATTTGATCTATTCATTGTTATTAATTTGGGGAAGCTGATGAGCTGAGTATTAATAGAGTTGAAGTTTTAGTTTCCACTAAAATTCTTTGTAGCCAACTCAAATGTTAGAAGAATGTCAAGATCTTTTTCTTTAAGCAATTCATATTATTCTTTGTAGTTTCTGCTTGTTCTAATCACGTCTTCCTCTTCAAACTTGCACTCTACTTTTGGTCCCTCAACTTTCGTGCAAGTTAATAACCGGTCCCTGTAATTTTCCGACAAGAACCTTAGCCAGGGAAGAAAACAGTGGACAGAGATAAATCTTTGTCGCCAACTAATGTTCTTTTGAGGGTTTTCTTTACAGAGAACCAACACGTCAGAACAATATCCCTTTCAGTAGATAGTGCCCTGCTGGAACTAGGCTGGAACCAGAGACGAGGGAGGTGACCGGCCTATGGTCCTTTTTGAAGCTTGTAATCCGTTATAATATTTATGAATTATGACTAATTTAAAAAAAATTAACGCAATTTTATCTTAACCAACACTTTGTTTGATTTAATAGTTGTGATTAAAATATGTAATAATTTAATAATTCTATTAACTATGGCGAAATTGGTGGGCTACGATGGGAAAAGGAACCCACATGGAACGAGGAAAAGGGCATCCAAAAGGGACACGCTAAAGATAGTTGTTCGTTGAGAGATGACTTGTGTAAGTGGTGCACATGTTTTTTTGGGACCTAATTTCGGCTGGGATCCTCTGGGTGGGATGTCTGTTATATTAAGATAACATGTTTTTTTTTTTGTAATTCAAATTTGAAAATGTAATAACATTAAAATTTGGTAAAAGAGTTTTGTTATAACTTGTGGTGCGATAAAATCGTAAGTTGATTAGTCGATATAATAAATGTTTGATGAATAAATATTTGGAAGAAAAAATATAACCTAACCCACCGTTCCCACAAGTGGCGCGTAGCCCTCCCTGATTTTGGTGGGCTTGGATTGGCAAATAATGCACACGGAAATGAGTTGGCTGCGAGTATTGTCTGAGTTGTCACCAACTTAATATTATTCCAATTCAGAACCACATGAAACAGTTGTCCTCTTCCATTGACCACCACCAACTTTTTTTTTTTGTTTAATTAGAGAATAAGTTGTGGTCAGTCATTTTAATTTATTAAAAGTGTTAAAAGCTATTTTATTATAACAATGGTCAGGAACTTGAAGGGCTTTCAAAATGCTGTCAGTAGGACTATTGCAGTTATTTCCGTAAGAGCTTATTTCCAGAGCTGAGAAAGGCTCGATTTTAGAAATTACTATTAAAATACTAGAAGTTGGAATATGTTAATAAACATCTGTATCCATAAGAAAAAAAGAAAAAGATGACAACAAGGCACATGCTAATTTAGTTAGTTTATATTTTTCACGTATAAAGTATGAGAAAAACTTTTGTATCAAATACGACATAAAAAAAATTTTAATATACTTTTTCAACTTCAGGAAAGACAAAGGAAAAAAAAATCTGCATCATGATTCATGCAAGATGTTGATGAATTGACGGAAGTACGTCTTTTAAAAATAAAATTTAATTAATACGCCTATTTTTTAAAAAATTTACTTTTCTCTAAACGTGTCTTTCAGAAACATTATTAAATATGTGTTATCAACCACCAATTTCACAAAAAATAGTTGGTGGGTGTGAGGGGAAGATGGCTAGATAAAGGAAATAGAGAAAAAGAAGCAATTGAAATTTTCGTGTAATGTGTAATGATCTCAAGTGTGAAGATGGTAGATTGACGTTAGACTAAAACAATGTAATGCTAATTTAATATTAGCATCAAGTGAAGATTTTTTTTCTTATGGATACAGATGTTTATTAACATATTCCAACTTGCATGGCACGCATGATGCGGCTCAGTTGGTAAATCCAACCACTTCAAAATCAGAAGTAACGTATTCAAAACAAATGAACATATTTAACCAAAAACAACAAATGAACATAAATATTCTCTAGTATTTTTAAATCTCTTGATAATAATTTATCATCATACATAATTTAGAGGATAACTTTTCATTATTGTAAGTGTAAGATTTAAAATATAAAATTTCTTAAGAGATTTCATTTCTCTTTTTCACTTGTCCTAACTCTTATCCATATATATTCGTAATTTATTGAAAGAACTTTACCACTTTTCAAATATTTCACAAAGTTCAAATCTGGATTACTTGATTTAGTTATCTGAATACGATAAAAAAATTGTATAAATGTCATCTAACATATACTAACACAAAAAAATAAGTACGATCTTCACGAAGATAGAACATGGAGCTGTCTTTGACCCTTTAAATCCAAAGATGCAGAAGGTTGTCTTTAAGACACTGAAGCCAAGTCCATGGTACTTGCTTGACACCATAGAAAGAGCAGTGCAATTTACAAATATATTTTGGGTATTAGGTGTTGACAAATCTCGGCGGTTGCTCATTTAAATCGCATCTCCAAGCTGACAATGTAGAAATGCACTGAAGACATCTAACTATCGAATGGGCCAATTGAGAGACATTGCGACGACTATAATGAGACGCACATTTATGGGCTTTATTAGGTCCAAATTCAAAAAAATATCTAATTTCATCAATTTTTTGGGGAAACAAGTTAAGTACCAAACAAAGAAGTCCATGGCAACGGCCAAGTATCAAGTACTTTCTAAACCAAAAAAAAAAAAAGGAGTTCACGGCAAATTCCAAATACAAAACCAAACCAAATAAAATACGGTGGATTTTTAAAATAACATCATTTTATAGATGTGGGTAGTACACGGTTTTGTGGGATGAATAAAATATAAACTGACTCCATATCTAAAATATGCAGTGTAGTTTGGAACTGCACCACGACATTACACCATGAAGTTTTAATTTTTGTGGGCAATCTTAGCATATCTCCTTTACTAACTATAGAATATCATTCCAACAATTAAAAAATATCGAATATCTATAATGCTCGTGAACATTGGCAAAAAAGCTTCACAGCTCAAGTGGACCAAAGAGCATATGCTGTGTAGCTTGTCAGAAAGGGGACAAAGGGATAGAGATCACCAGCAATACTGTAGTATTTAGTTGTCACAAGATGGGTTGGTTGGATTTCAGAAAACAGCTGAACTGTCAGTCAGTATTTTAGCTTTAGTCCTAGTGATGGGTTTTGGTTTGGATTCCTGTTGAGGAACATACCTGTGCAATAATTTAGTACTAATATCTATAACTCGTATTTAAATTAGTCGGCCTACTAATTTACCCATTACGGACGCATCAATTTTCGAACTTGTTTCACTAGTAGCACAGCCTGCAGCGAAGGGAACATTGATCCTTCTGGAAAATGGATTGGAAAGAATTGCTAAAAAAACCTTGAATGCAATTTCACCAAGTTACGAGGCATTACATTGAATATTTGGCTGGTTGATCCAGTTTATGAGCCTCTCTATCTCTCAGAATTCAACCTGATGATGGCTTAATAAAGTTACAGCAGATTTAATTTAGTAGTACATAGCAAACTAAGTTCATAATTATTGCTTATTGGTATCAGATCCATATAGCAACAGTTGTTCTGATGCATGAGAGTACTAAGCATCATCGAATATGAGCAGCAGCCCACAGTCACAGTGGCTTCGCGGCGTTAGTCAGTGGGAGGCTATACAATGACTTGAGCTGCCTGCTGATCAGCCTGCTATCTTGTGCAGCCAGTCGAAGCTGCACATCATCAGACCACCATTGCTCTAATCCGTGCGCCTCGAGAAACTTCTGTTTCCCCTTGTACGCTACAAAAAGTTTTGCTGATGCAGGGCTACCTGCAGGAGGCTTGTTCTCCTTTCCAGCAGCCGACTCCTCGGGTCCATCCGGGTTAGTGTAATGACAACAGATGTAATCACTGTTGTTGACATAGAGATGTGGCATCCACTTGCGCGACTCTACCGAGTTCTTGAAGTATGGAACCCAATTCCTTGATCCTATGGAAGAACTGCTGCTTGAATCTTCAGTCGAAGAAGTCTGAGTTCCACCATTTGGGGGAAGCATTGACCTGATTCTCTGCCAAGCGAACTCGGCCTTTTCACCTATATTTCTCAAGCTCATAGCAATTGAAACCGAGGGTGGATTGAATAGATGAGCCTCCACATACATTCCTTCTTTGGCTAATGCTATGCCTGCTTGAAGAGCAAAGCCTGCACCTAAAGAATGCCCCGCGACGCTTACATTACAACTTCCGTACTTCTTAGCAACCGATCTCAACACCTCCAACGCGACCTTGAATCTCACCGAACCCTTCAAGCTCTCCCAAGCAAGAAACCGAAGGTCGTCCTCTATGTCCCTCCTCATCGTAGGCGATTTAAGCAGCGTTCCTCGTATGGCCAAAACAGCCTTCGGCGCCCCAGTAGGCCTGATCAGTACCAAGTCCTCGAGAGCTGCAGACCGGTCCCATTCAAGTACTGCACCGAATATGGACTCATCTCTTTCGTCAATGAGCGTTTGCACGAGCTTGTACTTAAAGGGCAGCCACCATTTCGGAGCAAGTGCGTTTTCTTTTGTTCTCTTATCTTGCTTGTCTAGTTCAAGCAAGTAAACAGCTTGAATGAAGCAGGCCATCACCGATCTCTTGTAGTTCTGGTCCTTCCTAGAAATCACAATTACAGTCAAATGCCAAATGATCTGTTAAATCCGGATTATTAACGACACTTATTTCGCGAAGAAGGATCAAAAAGGAAACAAACAATTCCCGCGGATTAACTGCACAAGCATTGCGCTTTCAACTCAACAACGGAAAATTCAGAGAATCATCACCAACCCAATTTGTACTAGTAAGTGCATGAACTTACTAAAGCATCAAAAAGCATTTACTTAACCTCCAAGCAACGAAGCAAACAAGACAGAAGCGGGAGCTTAATTACCAACTGGAACTGATGAGGTCTCTCCAGTTCGGAGAGACAACGTTCCGCGGCCCGGACACATGGAAGGCGTACGGGTGGGCCTCCTCTGCCATCCCCGCTCCTCCTCTAGAGGCTAGCCATTGGCGAATGTGAAAAAGGAGGGAAAGAGGAGTGAGTATCTAAATTGGGTAATAACGTAGTGACTGTCTTCTTCTTAGCTTCTTTATTTGGAATAATAAAATAGCATCTGATCTTGTTGTTAAGCTTTTAGAGAAAAAACTAAAAAGCAGGGGATTCCAAAAACGACTCTTTTCTATTTCTTTTAAATGTTTTTTTTTTGTCGTCGGTGGTCAAGTTTTGGTGTTCCTCACCCTCCGGGTTTCCCGTAATGCCATTAGACCACTTAGAGGATCGTGTGATCTCCAAGATGATGTGGTAGATTTTTATTGGTCTAACTAACACATGCATTGAGTTGCGTATCAAGGAGTCGTTTGACGACTCTAAGTTACGTTGGTGATTTATTTGTGTAGTACATCGTGATTTGTCCGTGTGATTTTTTTGTCATGCAGTATTTAAAAAAATAATTATAATAGTTTTACTATTTTGCACAGTTGGAACTCAACAAAATATCTTCTTATATTTTCAATAATTTATAAAATCAATTATATCAAATTATCCAAGTAGTTTATATTGAAAAAATATATGTGGCCAAAAATCATTTCAAAATTTTATAAATGAAGACTATTCTCATTTTATTTTATTTCGTCCTTTTTCTCATCTTTCTATAATCATTGTTGCATTTTCTAGTTATAGATTCTAATTATCCTAATCATGGTTATTGAATGACGAACATGCTTTTATGATTAGATTTTAATCATAATCTAGAAGATTACTCACAGTCTACCCAAAATTCTCTCAAATAGAAGATTCTTTTTAAATTCTACCAAATACTCAACAACACCTTGCATAGCTTTGTTCTCCCATGCTAACACGTTTTTATCAACAACTATTAATCTCATAATAATATTTTCTCTAGTACTTATAGCTATATTTCTCACTATGTTCAACCAACAACTATAATCTCAGTAACAAATGTCTCATCAACCAAAGCCTCATCTTTCAATGCCTCATCAACCGAGGCCAATTCAACCAAAGTTTCAACAACAACATACCTTTCAAACTCCACAAAAGTGTCAACAATCTATTGATCTTATGATGAGCGATACATCTCCAGATAATAGTAAAAGAAGTTGTAAGTTAATCCTGAAATGTTACATAAGATATTACTATAATGTCTACTTATGTTTGGCAAAATGAAGATGGATATGGTCCAACCATTAGACGGGTCAAGGTATTTGGGTCAAAATTAAAACATCATTTGCTCAAATTCAAAAAGAAAATTTGCGGCAGATGAGCTAAAAAAAATGAGACTGACAAAAAGTCTTGTGCACGACTTAGTTATACATACAGTAAGTAGATTATAATATACAATAAGACATAAAAAAGGCACAAGAATGGACTGCGTGACATCGATGTAATGATAGAAGCTCATAAACTATATTATATTTTAGAGAAAAAATTTTGGTTATCTAGAAATATATAAAGTAATCCTGAGCAAACATCCAAATTAGAACCTTAAATTAAAAGGCTGCACAATTGGCTCTTCCACGATGTCACATAATATAGAGTGTGGTGGAAACTATAAATTAATATGAACTAATGATCGACAATGTCATGTCCATCTGATAGAGAGACTACTAAAAAAAGAGAGTATCTAAAGAAAAGGCAAAAATCACTCCAAGCGATGATACAAACCCTAAAGATGATGAGGTGTTGCAAATCTATAGCAAAACATTCTGACATGTTATCCTTCGTGGTCGTTGTAGAGCACCAAACAGATAAAAAGTTATTTAAATCTTTGATTGATCATGGAAATGACTTATCCTCCTAAGAAGTAGTTCTTAAAGAAGACATTAGTTAATGTACTCATATTTTATTCTAATATAATTTTTAATTAATATAGTTTTAGTTAATATAATATAATTTTATTTTAATATAATTTTAAATCATGTAATATAATTTTAGTTGGTTAGAAATTAATTTTAATATTTTTAAATTCATTTAAAATCAAATTTGAATTTAATATAATAATTATATTAAAATAAAAGTAGAGTTAACATAAAGTTGATGTAGAATCTCTTATGTAAAAAAAAATTGAAACGAAAAATCACGAGATAACGTGAATATAAGAAAAAAGCATAAGCGACCCAATAAATTATGAACTAGATTTGATTTATAAAGTGATTGCTTATCCAGCCTACGTCAAGATTTAGATTAGGTATAAATTTATTTTCTCCTAAAAAAGTTTTAATGACTCAAATTTAATACTTCTCAATAAAAATAGATTAATTTTTTTACGATTTACCTAAATGATATGTCCTTTATGGGCGAATTGTTACCCAAAGTTTTATCTTATGATCTAATTGCTTTTACGGAGCAATTCAAATATTGTGTATTCTGGCAACATGAATTGATAATCTTTTTAAGGAATAAATGAAAAAATGAAATAAAGATATAAAACTATAGAATATTATTAAGGTTGGATTGAGAACAAAATAAATTTTTTCCGAACAATTTGGACAGAAGGACATGCATGGGCTTTTTTGCAAAAATGTTAAAAATTTGGGATGACAATAAAAAAACTACATGAACAAGTGTCATATGATATATTTAAAAAAATTCATGTTTATTCGTATTTGAAGACACTGTTTGATTAATTTTTTTGTCTTGTTTTTGATGGTTAGACAAGTTAAAAAAGTTTCTCTTGATAAACTACAACACCAAGTTACAGTTGGAGTGAGTTTAGATACACAGAAAATGCATCATAATTGTCAAAATGAAAACTTCAAAAAATTAGCATAAAAAATGAAACAGTTTTGGCAAAAAAATGATCATAGGGACTAGCTAACAGTATGATCGCAGAAAGTGATAAGAGTACAATGCAACACATTTTTTGGTCTCTTTTCTGATTTTTAATATTCAGTATTACTAAGAATGAGATGAAGAACAAGCTTTTCTCTCTCCAATGAAAATGGTCTTCCATCTTGAATCTTCACTTCTTCATTTCAGTTACAAACAAATTATCGAACTTGAGGAGGGAGAGAAAAAGATGAAGAGATGAGGGAGGCAATATGGATAAGCAGGTTGACCCATGTTACAAAATTTGAGTGTGTATATGTTTTCACTTAAAATATTTTTTAAGATGCCATTTTCTTAAAAGAAATGAGATGATTTTTTCAGGTAATTATAATATTCGTAGTTTTAGAAGCTTTGATTACACTTCCAAAATCAAAAGTTAAAAAGTTATGAAAAGGTGAGATTGTATTTGTAACTTTGGAATAAAGTTGGGGTAGTTTCTCGAACCTTGAAAGTTTCTCATTTTTATTTTATATAGATTTGAAAATAAATGGTATAATTATGTGAAGGTAGAAGAGGGTTATAGTTGATTTAAAATTTTGTTAATATTTTTAGCATGTTGGAGTACTTTCTAATTATTATGATTTTATGATATTGAAGGAATCAACACATCACGGAGTGTGGCACAAGATCAAAAGAAATATTAACTTCTTCCATTATATTTTTTAAATTTTTTTTATTATTTTCCTTCGAAAGATCAAAAGAAAGAAACATAATATTCAAATAAAATACCGACTGACACATCTAAGGTATATATTATTGTTATATTAATGTGTCTTATTTCATAATTATATAGATTCTTATAAATTATGTTGATTATCATTCTCATCTGATTGAATATTCGTAAATACATACTTGCCTGTAAGGTAAATCTGCATTGCTCATTTGAATCACATTTATTTTGATGATTTTATGCAAAATAGATTCAATATATAGTTTAGACCAAGCTACAAATTAAGACATAATTATCATATCATGTTATTTGACAATGGTTAAATAAAAATTATAAAGTAGTCCACTAAAATTATAGAAGTTAGAATCATAGAAATTATCATAACATGTTATTGCTAGTTTAGAATCATAGAAATTATCACGTTGATGAATTGGTTGTAATCACTGAAATTTTAGTCATATGGTAGCCATATGTAGTTGTTAATGTAAGTATCAGCATATAATACTACTATCAAGCATAAAGTATCAAAACCTAACCAACAATAATGTTAAAGCACATGGCACGCATTTGGGCAATCACAACATCTTTTTGGATAACTATAACTTTGGGTAGGAAATTCTAGCTACTCGATGGCTTGAATTAAGCTGGTCATCTGAGCCTCGCATTCTTTGATCTCCTTCAGGTAAACAATATAATAATTAGCTAGCGGTGGAAGCTTGATCACATCATATTGCTTCGCTTTACAACTTTTTCAAGCGTACGATTGCTCCATGTTTTCGGGTTAGCTTCCAGCCTCACCAACCTCTTATAAGCCCCAATGATCGCTTGGGCATCATTATCTATTTCATCATCTTTTTGGTAGGGTGTGTAAGTAGACTCTTGTGGACTGATATGTTGCCCTCACCCAAGGTGATAGTCTAATATGTACTAAGGTCGACCTTATCATAGGAGACTTGATTTTCACCTGCCACACGTCTGTCATCTCTAAATTTGGTTTGGAAATCAGCAAATGAAATAGCGTACTTATTACCGTAGGAGTTCTTGAGAACCAAGTCCCATTCCTTGGCCAGATACTAAAAAATTATATACATCATTAGTACAAGATTAAAATACAAAAAAGCACAAAAGCTTAGTGTATGTATCATGAGCTTGTTATTGGCCTCGTGATGGTTATATTAGTGATTGACATCTCAAATATTGCATGTAGGATTGATACGTATTGGCAAAGTGGGCCGTGGCTTCGTATTTGTGCATGAATATAATTTTCAAACATAAAATATCAAAATGTAACCAACAATAATGTCTAAAGCACACGACATACATATGGGCGATCATAACATCTTTTTGGACAAATATAACTTACTTAACAAGAACTTCAAGATAGTCCAAACCATATCTTATTTTTGATTCAGACTTTGAGCACTTGTAAACTAAAAAAACACTAAAGAGTATTGTGGTGCCAAATCAAATTGTCGTGACGTGAAGATTTCTTAATCTGAATAAGCACCAACAATGTGAGATATACACTGATTGCCTTGTGTATGAATGATGATTAAAATTATCAACAGTCCTGATATGATATAAAAACACAAGTAAATCAATTAAACCACGTATTCAGGATACGATATGGACTCAAAAATTTGATTTTGATTGTTTTTTATTAGAACCCTAAAAAGCCTGTTGTTACCTTAGCCTGCTACATAGAAATTTTGATAGATCCAATAAAGAGTTTCATCGTTAGTGTTAATCCTGTGTCCACCAATTTCCACTGCGTGATAAATGATTTCACTTTCTTAATTAGTTGTTTAGTTTTAGCTGGCAGGGCCTTAGTAAATCTAAAAGACAAATTTGATTGAAAAATTATTTGTATTTTACATTTTATCCATAAAATGATAATAAATATCACATCATCTTTTTTAAATGTGTGAACGAATCAATACATGAAAAATAAGCCAACAATGGATGCTCTCTCAACAAATTTAACAATTTTGCATTTATCATTTCCAATATTTTATAATTGTGAATGTCGTCAACTTTTTGGAATCATACTAAATTAATTACCTAAAAAATTAGACAGTACCAATTTATTAGATAACTAATACATATACACACATATATATATATATATACACATATTAAAAGCTATCTACTGGTAGTCCATTGGTAGACCTTTAAATTATTAGATTGCCATGGTCATCTCTCCAATAAATAGGATCACATGTTTGAATATTTGGAATGTGCATCAAAATTTCATTCGAGTTAATCTCTAAAATTCTTTACAACCTTTGATATGCTCCTTTAGAAAGTTATATTATTATAAGATATTATTTTAGCACAATATATTATAAGATATGTTATCACAAGAAAAATCAATTTACAAGAAACTGATATATATTTAGAATAAAATCAAGTTAGTAAAATTGGTGAAATACAAGTCTTAATAATTAGAGAATTTTTTTAAAGAAGTAATGTATTATTAACCACCAACAAAAATAAATAAAATTACAAAGTTACAACAACAAAACTAAAAGCAAAAGGATTAATGTATTAATGGTTATTGTTATTAAATATTCTATTTTCCGATTAGAAGATTTGATGGAAAAAAATTTCACATAAGAGTTTATTTTTTATGCTCGTCTATTAGATAACAACTTTATATTACTAGAAACTTATTGTGTAATAAGATATTTTTTTAGCACATTTTCTTATAAGATATGTTATCATGAGTTGAGCATTTCTTTTTCACCCATTTGGCAAAACAAAATTAATCTACAAGAAACTAATATATATAGTTAGAAGAAACCAAGTTAGTAAAATTGGTGAAGTATATGTCTCAATAGTTAGAGAATTTTTTTAAAAGGTAATATATTATTGATCACCAACAAAAATTAATAAAGTTACAAAGTTACAACAACAAAACTAGAAGCAAAATAATTAATGTGTTAATATTTGTTGTTATTAATTATATTATTTGTCATTGTCAAGAAAAGATTGATGAGTATATACCAAGTTACTAAAAAATTCTCTATGCATAACTGTGTGAGAATTTATGTATATAAAAAAAAGATAATATGGTAAAATTGTATCTAGATGACTTGTTCAATAGTAACTCCTTACATAAAGATAATTGAAGCATGTCGGAAATTGGAAAGAACTTTTACATAAGATGACATTAACAATTATGAAATATTGGAATCGATAAACGACGCAAAACTATTAGTTTGTGGAGAGAGCACCTAGTATTGGCTACTTTTCCATTCGTTGATTTATTCACGCATTTAAAAAAAATATAAGGTAGTATTTCTTATTATCTCATTTATAAAATGTAAAACAAAAACAAATTTAGTAAAATTGTTGTCTTTTAGATTTAGTCAGGTTCAACCACGGCTGAAGCTAAAGTAGAAAAATGAAATCATTTATCACGTAGTGAAAATTGTTGGACACGGAATTATCACTGATGTCGGAACTTCTTATTGATGTGCCAAAATTCCTATGGAGTAGGTTGGTGTAATAACAGACTTTTTCGGGTTCTAATAAAAAAAATCAAAATCAAATTTTTGAGTCCATGTCGTATCATGAACATGTGGTTTAGATAATTTTTATACTTGTTTACTTGTGTTTTTTATCATATCATATCCTCACCGTTGGTAATTTTAATCATCATTCATACATAAGGTAGTCAGTGTACATCTCATGTTGTTATTGTTTGTTCATCATTCACATCATAATAATTTGATTAGCACCACAATCCCTTTTAGTGTTTTCTTTTCTTTTTTAGTGTATAAATACTTTCGGTCTGAAATCACATATGAAATATGTTTTATACTATCTTAAAGTTCTGGTTGATAAATTGTATGTATCCAAAAATATGTTGTGATTGCCTAAATGTGTGTCATGTGCTTTATACATTATTGTTGGTTAGGTTTTGATACTTTTAAGTTTTAGTTATATTTATGCTCCTATTTTCATTGACAACTAGATATGGACTGCCACAGGTTTAAAATTTTAGTTAGTACTACAAATAAATCAACCTTATAATTTATATGCTTTCAAACAATCAATAAATTATCGTTTTTATTTAAGTATTATCAAACAACATGTTATTATAATTATGTCTTAATCTTGTAACATGGTCAAAATAATATAGCAAATTCATTTTGCATAAAATCATTAAAATAAATATAATTCAAATGAGCAAGTAGATCTATCTTATGGGTAACTATGCATTTACGAGAATGATAATGAACATAATCTATAAGAATCCATATAATTATGAAATAAGACACACTAATATAACAATAGTATCTACTTAGGTATCTCAATAAAAATAATTCATTTGATACATAGTCTCTCTAATATCACATATTGATTTTGTTAGGAAAAAATTATCATTTTAAAGTTAAATCATTTCAAACATGATTCGTGTAAGTGAAATCCTTGCAAAATAATAAACTGCCTTATACACTCTCCAAACATTTAATTTATAATAACAAGTTGTGGGCTTTGTTTCACTTGAATGAATTAGTTTGATTATTTGATATCTTGTCATCCATGAACACTATTATAATATGCGATTCTTTTTTTTTTTTTTGTGCCGGTATCTCATACTAAGTATGTTAGTATCGCAAAAAAAATGTTATTGTGGTTCTCAAAAATTTCAAACCTACAATACCAATTTATTCATTCTATAAATCATAAATCTAAATCACAAAATCGGAAAAAAATAAATTATCCAAAAAAATGACACGTGGGCACCATCGAATCTCCTATCCCGCCAAATACTGTATCCAAAATAGAATTCCCAAAATAGAGGTCAGCTCTAAACCCTAAACCCCAAATCATACATTCGCCAGCCGATGCAACTTCTAGGGCTTCCATAGATAGGGTAAACACTAAACCCTCTCTCTCTCTCTCTCTCTCCAGAATTGTAGTTGGGGAATAATTCTGTCAGTTTCTGGATTTCCAATAAAGGAGCGGTTTCTAGTGTTTAGGTCCTCGCTCACTTTCTTGCTCGTTTGTTCTCGTTTTGTATCAGCTCGGAGCCTTCCCCTTTCCTGCCCCTCTCCCCGGGACCCGACATTGTGGCTAGTTGGTTGAAGCGGTGGGACCCACGATGACCAAGTTCGCAGTGTACCGGAACCCAGCGTTGTCCGCCGCCTCGACAGCCAGGAGCCTCCAGCCGTCGAGCGCCACCGTTATCGTGTTCTTCTCGCTCTCCTCTGTTTCCGCACTCGCCTTCCTTTTCGTTACTTCCAGGTACTGATTTGCTGCTCGTTGCCATTCCACATTAGAATTTTTTCGGATGTTGGTTCTCGGGTTAGTTGAGTTGGTTTTTGAATGAAATTCAGGTGCTTAGAAAATATTTAGGTTGTGACGATGTTTTTGAATGTGTTTTTGGGTTTAAACTGTGA
This sequence comes from Hypericum perforatum, assembly GCA_012979155.1. NCBI lineage: Eukaryota > Viridiplantae > Streptophyta > Magnoliopsida > Malpighiales > Hypericaceae > Hypericum > Hypericum perforatum. The sequence continues at coordinate 378,164 of SOPF01028520.1, forward strand.
AATTTTAACAGGGGTTGTCTGTTTCCGAAGTAAATTTAGGGCTCTAGCTACGGTTAGGCATCTTTTTGGCATCAGTGTCTTGTTATTCCTGATGTTTTCTTGCAACTCACCCACCAGTTGTTGATGGTTATGGCACCCTTTGGGTTATTTGTTTATTACTTTGCTGTATTAGCAGTTTGTCTTCTCTGTGTCCATGGGAAACATAGGTCATTCTGTATCTAAGAATGCGCGACGTGTTTAGGAAAGGGGGAGAAGTTGTAGTTTGAATGGGGCAAGTATCTGTTGTCTTAATGGTCATGGAGTCAACCAGACAAGTAATTTAATAATCACTTGATCATCAGGTCAAAAAAAGAACATAAATCAATTTTGTTCATATCTCTAGTGTGTTCCTGTCATTGACATTTTACTTGATATTCCTTGAACAATCATGTGTTCTGACCTTTCTTTTATGTTCAATTGTGAGAAGAGAATCTGGGATGATTAAGGCCATGAAGACCAGCAATTTCCCTGAAGAAGCTGCTTGTAAGTCTCCTGATTCTACCAACCTATTTTGTCTGCACTCTGCAGTCACTCTATCTATGATTTGACTTGTGACAATGTTTCAGATTTATTAGCCAAGATGATTCGGGCTCTGCTGGGCCTTGTCTTTGTTGGATCTCTCTTTGGTATCTTCAAAGTTATATCTTTGAGAAGATCAAAAATTTTATCTGGTGCACCAGTAGCATATGTCTCGAAGGACGCCAAGGATCAACCTCATCTATCAAAACGCCAGCTCGAACTATTAGGAGTGAAGCCAAAAGTTGAACAAGGTGTATCTGAGCCAGCAAAGAGACCTCCTAAGTCCAGGTCGACAGTGACTGCTTCAGATATTCTTGTTCCAATTCATCAACCGGTTTCAAGTCCCAGTCGAAAACCCCAGATTGTCTCTGATAGATCAAGTTTTGGTTTGGGACAGAGGACAACCTCCTTTACTGCCCCATCGCAATCACAGAATCCTTCGTCTTCGTTGTACCTCGTCCCTGGTGCCATCTCACCCTTGCCTTCTGCTCAAGCTTCTCCAGGAATGGGTTCTGCCGTTTCATCCCCTTGGTCAGGTAAGCGGGGCTCAGCTTCCAGAGAGATAGGCACAGAAGAGCAGCTTGAACGGTACCTGTTAGAGCTAGATGAGAAACTTGTAGAATCTGCAGGGAAACTAACAACTCCGCCCCCCACTATTAGGGGTCTTGATGTTACAACTCCAACTGCCATTGGCAGTTCTGTCGGTACTCCTGCAACTACAAGGAGCACACCGCTAAGGTCTGTGAGGATGTCTCCTGGTTCACAGAAGTTTACCACTCCTCCTAAGAAAGGTGAAGGTGACCTTCCTCCTCCGATGTCCATAGAAGAGACTGTTGATGCCCTGAAGCATCTTGGCATCTATCCTCAAATAGAGCAGTGGGAGGATCACCTTAGACAATGGTTTTCGTCAACTTTGCTTAAGCCACTGGTTAATAAGATTGAAACCAGTCACGTTCAGGTTTGACATTGTTGTAATCATCTCTTAACGAATTTACATTTTTCTTGCTTGGCAAGATCTAGAATTTGAACAATGTCAGGGTTTGGTAACTTAATATTAGGATTCTTCTGGAAGATTAGGTGCACATTACATTCTTGAAATATATTTTTTAGAGGATATGGATTTTGCTTATGTGCACACTCGAGTATCTTACTTTTTCATAAATACAAGGTGCTTATTTTCACATCCATATTTTGAGAACATTTAATTGTGGGCTTGGTATGCACTCGTGTAGTATCTCTGTGTCTTAGTGTTTGTTTCCCATCTGCATCAGCTCATGAGGACAGGATTTTATGAAAATTCTTCCACATTTGTAGGTAATGCATGCGGCTGCTAGACTTGGCATCTCAGCTACTGTAAGCAAAGTGGGAACTACTGATTCAGCAACCACTCAGACTCTGGCTGCTGTGCCATCTGCAGAGAGAAAGGAGTGGCAACCGACATTTCCCAATGATGAAGATGGGCTTCTACATCAGTTGCGGGCTACACTTGTGCAGGCTATTGATGCTTCCATGCGTAAGCTGTTACACATTCTTTTCTTTCAAAATTTTGCTATTAGCAATTGAAAATCTTTTCTATATTATATAACGAAATATGGATTACGTGCAGCAAAGTTTCCAGTAGGCGGGTTGCAACAGCCCCTACAGCAAAATCCTTCTATCCCTGTAATGCAGGAATGTGTTGATGCCATCACTGAACACCAGCGACTTCGGGCACTGATGAAAGGAGAGTGGGCCAAGGGATTGCTACCCCATAGCAATCTCCCGGAAGAATATATGGTGCAAAGGGTGCGAGGTACTTCATATTCTTGAAATTCTCATTTTGTCTTCTCAATTTACTATCATTTTATGCTCTGTTGCTTTTTGGCAGAACTTGCTGAAGGAACCTGTTTGAAGAATTATGAATATCAGAGAAGTGGAGAGGTTTATGATAACAAGAACAAGAAGTGGACTCTTGAGCTTCCAACTGACTCCCACTTGCTATTATATCTGTTTTGTGCCTTCTTGGAGCATCCTAAATGGATGCTGCATGTGGATCCTACATCGTATGCTGGCTCACAATCTAGCAAGAACCCCTTGTTTGTAGGGGTCCTGCCTCCAAAAGAAAGAGTTCCGGAGAAGTACATTGCTGTTTTATCTTATGTTCCTTCCACACTTAACCCGGGAGCTTGTATATTGGTGTGTGGGAAGCAAAGTCCTCCAATTTTTGCCTTGTATTGGGACAAGAAACTGCAGTTTTCTCTTCAGGTATGTAAATGGCCATTCTTTCTATTTGCAGTCCTAGGGTCTCCATGGGGATGGTTCTACTGTTAGGTTTCCATGCGCAAGATGAGAGCTAGTGTGAGATATTGAGATGTAGTAGTTTCAAGAATGAATAATTTTAGGCTAGGATTGGAAGAACACAAACTTTACTGAGACTTGCGGGTAATATAATTTGCATTATATTCAAAGTTTTGTTAGCATTGTTTAGAATGTACTCCCTCTGTTTCAGGGTAGAAGTGCACTGTGGGATGCCATCTTGCTCATGTGCCACAGGATCAAGGTTGGATATGGAGGTATAGTTCGGGGAATGCATCTTAGTTCATCAGCGCTGAGCATCCTCAGTGTACTCGAGTGCGGAACTGATGACTGATGATTTGACAGCAATGGCCCTATGTTTGTTGTAATCAACATGACTTGACAGAGCAAACTTTGTGATTAAAAATGGCTAGATTTTTCGTCAGCTCGCTGGAACCAAAACTTGCAGGGGGTCTTCAGAAGTCGAGATATACATGGAGCTGTTTCTACGTCTTCGGACAAGTTGTGCCTGTAGGAAGCAGCTATCAAACATGATGACTCCCATGTTCAGCTTCAATTAGTTATGCTCTAACTCTTCCCTATCAACCTTTAGTTGCGTAGTTTAGTTTCTTCAAGTTTTGTAGTTTTGTAATTGCCGGAAGTTTTGTACTATAACAACATAGGAGCCGTGTTGGACATTTCTAAGCTAATATTATTCCTGTTATGACTGAATTCATCATATGTTTCCGTATACTTGACTTCATTCACCATTCTAGGAACAAAGCTTGAGAAGGTAGCCCGTTTTCAACCCTTTTCTGGCGCAAATGGTTCTCTTTACAGCTATACTTCTCATCCTTCATCTAAAATACACCAAGGATTGTTTAAATAATTCTTGGTCGTAGAACAATGGCTAGCAAATGACTGCAACCATATCACTAGATGTCAATGGCAGGTTGCTAACCATTGACCATCGACATTGTAGTCAGCCTTCCGTTGGATGAGAAAGCTTTCGTCTCAGGACCTCATTCTCCTTCCTCAACTTCATAATCTTCTGCTTAAGCACCTCGACAAGTTGATTTGAAGCAGCATCTTGCTGATGTCCAGCTAGTTTCATTCTTGCGATCAGTACTGCAAATTTTGAAATCAACACATTACACCCTCGGAATGTTACTTTTCACCTCACGAGCTACATATACCAGAGATTATAATCAAGAACTCGTACATATACCAGAGATTATAATCAAGAACTCGAACTTACATTCCTTTTCCAAATCCCGGAGTTTCCTGTTCAACTCATTTTTCTCTTCCTGCTCAACCATAATGCAATCCCTTAGGTCCTGAATGTCGCTATTATCTGCAACAAGACCCGGTTAGATGTTCAACATTTTTTGTGATTCCATTCTTTGTCAAGAAACTGCGAAACTCACAGTTCGAATCCACATCAACTCGGACTTGGTCCAACTTCTTTGTTAGCATGTGCATGTGGGCCTTATGAGCAGCCAGATCCTGGCGGAGGTGGTTTATGGTTGCTTCACTTGTCGCCTTCTCGAATGATAATCCCCTGCAAACACAATGAATCTTGATGATCATGATCTGGTGAAAGATGAAACATACTCTAATAAACATTACTACAAATTTAAAAACCCACCTAACTTTCGATTCCAACTCTCCAATCTTCGATGCGTAGGTCTGCTTTAGCACTTCCATTGCTTTTCTTTGTTCCTGGTTACAGATTTCAAATTATAAGTAACGCATAATGACTGCTAAGGAACAAAGATCTGCAATAAGCAGAAGTAACGTACATCTTCCTTCTTCAGATGCTCATTGCTCTTTTTCTTTAGCTCTTCCTCTAAGCTCTGCCACTTGGTTCGACCTTCGAGCTGTTCCTCGCAAAGACAAACATCGAGGGAAAAATGGAGCAGAGGCTATACCAAACCCTCCGAATCGATATGAAACGCAGAACATAAAGAGAAAAGAAATGAAACTCTCACCTGCTCAGATAGGTAGTTTAGAGAATCCAAATACATTTTCGAAAGCCTCTCATTCTCTGCAATAACAGACCACATTTTCATGTGTTTAAAGATGCACTAATCAAATATTCGCTACAACAAAAAAAATCAGAGGCCCGAGTCCGTTCGTGCCTAATCCGAGGCCCGGTGGCATATCGTCGAATAGGTGGTGGATGATAAAAACATAAACCGCGAGTCCTCGAGTCGTGGCTCAATACGGATTGGGGATTCGCGAGCAGTACAATCACCGAAATCACGAAAGGAGGCGGAAATAGACAGACCTTGCTTGAGTTGTTCGGAAACGAGCTCAAGAGCTTCCCGTTTGGTGGTTTCCGACTTCAAGTTGGATTTGAGGACCTGCATTTCCTCTATTCCACCCTTATAATCCTAAACCCACATTTATAAAAAAAAAAAACACAGAAAACGAGGAAATAGTGAAGTTATTTACTATTTTGAAAATTGTAAGGATCAAATCTTATTTTTATTTCTTCTTTTACCTGATAGGTTTGGTCGAAGGTAGAGAGAAGAGAACCGAGTTCCTCTTCTTCTTCAACCGTTCCCGCCATTTTTTCTCCTCTCCTCTCCTCTCCTTCCTTTCTTTCCCTTTTTAATCTATTTTTTCAAAATGTGCGTTAATTACTTAATTGCATATGCGATTGGGCCTGAGCCTGACTTTGGTTTTATTATGGGCTTTTTTCCGCTTGGGCCCCTTTAGATATCATATCCTCCCTTTCATAGATTAGTTTAAATGGTAAAAAATATCGGAAGAAGTGACTTTTTTATTTATTTATCAATGCTAGCTACTTATCAAATGATCACCAACTCATAAACAATCGAAAAGTCGTACTTGATATAGTTTGACATACTTAACAAGCCTAATATCTCACCAAAAAAAAAAACAAGCCTAATATGAATTTAATTGTAAAATTAAGGATCTTATACATGTGGATCTGAATTTAAATCTAACCCCAAAGTAAATTTAAATCTTGATTCGATTTGACTCCTTGGCTTCCCCATCAGACTGAGCTAGCTGAACAAACGTTACAGATATGTGGTTCCATTTGCAATAAAACTAAAGTTTGAGGATCATATATGACTAAAAAGAAAACTTCAACGAACCAAAAGAGTAAGACAAATTAATTGACAAATTAAGTTAAGAACTCTATATATTGAGAATTCAATTGATTTAGTCTTTACTCTTTACAAATTATTCTTTGAATTTTTTAATCTCTAAGAATCAACATAATTTTTTTTTATGCCATTATACTCTTTTTGTGAAAAACTAACCAAAATTCAAAATCAATCTAACCAATTCAAATAAATGTTTAGGGACTAAAAAGTTATTTTGTATAATAAAAATTTTAAGAGTAGTTTTTAACATAAACCACCAAACCGATTGAATTCCAAAATTCCAAAAAAAAAAAAACCGCCGCCTGACTAGAGACAGGAGCCGGATAGAGGGAGGTAGGGGCGCACAGTCCCAGTCAACGGTTGCGCGTCTGTCAGGGTTAAATCGGTAATTTCCAACTTGGTACTGTCTTTATGGTGTTTAATTAGCGGTTAATGACCACCGGGGACGGGCGAGACTGCGGGGATGCGTTGCGCTAACCCGTCCGGCGTGTTCCGTGCCGTTGGTTGGTCGGTTTCACGGCGAGCTTCGCGAGTGGCTCGGCTGTGCTCACATGCCAATGGTGGTGCCCCGTCTCCTCGAAAGGAGGAGACGGGGAACGGGTGCGAGGACGGGACGGAGTGGGAGAGGCTGCTGAAGCCGTTTGACCTCAATGAGCTCCTTAGGACATTAAGAAACAAGATCACACCTTTGCAGCTCTGTAGCTTCCTCCAATTGCCACTTGATGTCTCCACCTTGTTGCAGTTGTTCCGTCGGGTCGGTTCCCAGACGGGTTATTGCCACACCTTCGAGGCATACTATCTTATGATCGATAAGCTTGGTGATGCCAAGGAGTTTAAGCTTATCGATGGGCTGGTTTTGGAGATGAAAGAGGACGGTATCGTGTTTCGGGAGAATCTTTTTCTTATGATTATGAAGCATTACGGGAGAGCTAGTTTTCCTGGTTTGGCTACTAGGCTGCTGTTGGATATGAACCCTGTATATTCCTGCGCTCCCACTTTCAAGGCCTATAATGTCGTCTTGGAGATACTCGTGGAAGCTGATTGTCCTAGTGTTGCTAAGAATGTTTTCTATGATATGCTCGCTAAGAAGGTTCGGCCGGATACAATTACTTTTGGGCTGGTCATTAAGGCACTTTGCACAGATAATGAAGTGGATACCGCTTGCTCCTTTCTCAGGGACATGATCAAGCATGGATGTGTCCCTAACTCCCTCATATACAAGACATTAATTCATGCTCTATGTAAGAGGGATCGTGTTGACGAGGCCTGCAAGCTTCTGGAGGACATGTTACTAATGAGCTGTGTTCCTGATATGATCACCTTGAATGCTGTTGTTCTCGGGCTTTGCAGGCTGAACCGGGTTCATGAAGGAGCCAAGCTGATCGACAGGATGCGGCTTCGGGAAATAACTCCTGATGACGCTACTTTTGCTATACTGATGCATGGATTTTGCCGAACTGGGAGAGTTGGTGAAGCTCTGGTGTTGTTTGGAAAGATTCCGGTTCCAACTCTCGTACACGTCAACATTTTAATTGACGGATTTGTGAGGAGTGGACGGCTGGATGAGGCTGAGGCTTTCCTCTCGAGAAATACGGTAGCTGATGTGATTGTACCTGATAATTTTACTTTTAATATTCGGATTCGTGGGCTTTGCAAAAAGGGGCTTTTAGGTTCAGCCCTTGAATTGCTCAAAGAGATGCCGCATATGGGTTGCGATCCCAATATAGACACATATACCATTTTGATTGATGCATTCTGTAAAAAAGGAAAATTAGGTGAACTGGATCACCTTTTAGAGGAGATATCTGCCAAGGGACTTTGCTTGAATACTGTTGGTTACAATGTTATCATTAGCGCTCTATGCAAGAATCAGATGGTTGAAGAAGCTATGAAGACGTTCACCGAAATGCAAAGCAAAGGATGCAAGCCTGATATATATACATATAACTCCTTGATATATGGCCTCTGCAATGTTGGTAGAGTGGAAGATTCTTTGGGACTGTATCACGATATGTTGCTGGAGGGTGTTGTTGCCAACAAAGTCACTTACAACACACTTGTTAATGCTTTTGTAGCAAGAGGCGACATCCAAAGAGCTTTCAAGCTTGTAAACGACGACATGTCTATCAGAAGATTGTCTCCTGATATAATCACGTACAATAGCTTGATTAGGGGGCTTTGCAACTCCGGGGCAGTTGAAGATGCTCTGCCCTTGTTTGAAGAGATGTGGCACAAAGGTATAGTTCAAAGTATCATCTCGTGCAATCTTATGATAAATGGATTCTGCAGAGTTGGGAAGGTGAATGATGCTCTAGAGTTTTTTAGGTATATGGTTCATAGACAGTTGACGCCGGATATAGTAACGTATAATACCCTAATTAATGGTTTGTGTAAGGTGGGTCGCATGACAGATGCCATGAGTCTTTTCAAGAATTTACAGGCCGAAGGAATAACACCTGATGCTGTAACGTATAATACTCTGATTAGCTGCTATTGTAGAGAAGGTTTATTGAATGATGCAGTTTCACTCCTTTGTGGAGGAATTGAGAATAGCTTTGTACCCAATGATGTGACATGGCAGATCTTGGTTGGCTGTCTTGCCCGCAAGCATTTGCAGGGGAGTCGGGCCTTTTTCTCTCCTCAGTTTGAGTGAGAATGATAGTATTCTTTGTTTGGTACGTTGGGAGAATTTGCCTGTGATGGGTGTGAAGAAGTACTCAAGTATGAAGATGGAGTTTCCATTTTGGTGTATGTCAACAGGCTGCCCGTGCTTCAAGTTGAAGGTATTGACTGTCCGATTTTCCTTTGCTGATAAATTTGAAACATTGGGAAATTTTGGCCGATATTCCATATGTTCTGAAAATTTGTTGCTTTATTTACTGGATTTGATGGAGAATCGCACCCCCATGTAGTTGCAGATCCAAAGCTCATGAGTCTTCTTGTAAGTCATTGGTCGTACAGAGATACTACATGCAGTATGTCAAACGAAATCTACTAGCCTTGATAATAGTGATTGTGAATTCACCAGAATACACGTAGCTTTGAATTCTTGAGAGTTCTGCATCGCTGAGTAGAGAGAGGTTTATACAAATCAATGGTACGAGTAGAATTGACAAACTAGGTTGCTGGGGAAAAAAAATTGTCAGCAGCAGAATTCTAACACTGTTTTTGTAATTTTCAGGGTGTTTTGAAGTCTGGTGCTTCGCGGCATGGAAGATGTCTTGGGCTGAAAGAGGTACCTTTCCTCTCAGGAATCCTCGATGTTGGACTGTAATACAAGCACAATCAAGTGTCCTGGTTCCTTCGCTACTACACTTACCAAGGTAAGAGCGCGCAACTCAGATTTTGCTCATGCAATATGGTTAGCATTAAGCTTGGGACATATCTGTTGCTCAGCTAACCTGCCATTGAAATAACAAGAACTGGAACAAATATACTCTGTGCTCTCTATTTGATTTCATCGCTAACTGTCGATTTTTCATGCTTGGACAACCATACAGGCGTGGGCCGAAGTATGATTTTCCAAGAAGGGCAGTCTGGAATTCTTTGACCATATTGCAATGGGGGATCCTGATTTTTCTGGGATAAAAAATGGATCATTTCCGAAAATTGTTGTCGGCTATATCTCGTTATATTGCCTTCTTGTATCCAGAATAAATAAATAAAAAATCCATCGGACTCATGGTTTTCTCTGAACACCATGCTCCTTCCAATTGGTGTCTTGATGAACTGCTCAAGATTCTCGAATGCGAAGAGGAAAAGGGTCAAGAGGTTTTACCTGTCTTCTATAATGTGAATCCATCAGAAGTTTGGGATCAGAAAGAAAGCAATGGGAAGTTCTTGCAGCTTGTGCATTAAATTGTGCCAAGGGCCTGTCATTGGGTTTACAAATAATAGGTTCTCACTTGAATGCTAAACATAAAGACAGCTTAGGAAGGCACTATATGAGATATATGAACAAATATATCTATCATGTGCTTAGATTCAGCTATAATCTGTTGGAGTACAGTGAGAAAGATATTTTTTTGGATACTGCTTTTTCTTCAAACTGAACCACTGGTTCATGTTGACCAATTCTGGGGGCCTGTTTTATAAAATCCAAGGTGCAGAATATGGACAATATTGGTTCGACGCTCTTCTCAAGCTGTTGTTGTACTAGAGGGCTTCCCCAATCAAATGTTGAAATAATTATACAACAGACAACAACAATGTGTGGATCCTGCCAAAGGTCGAAAACAGTATTAAAAGTACACTGCTTGATCTCCAGTTCGTGGAACTAAAATTATCCGTCTGCTAGGATTCCCACAAGACCTGCTCATCAATCTTGGTGAGCATTTCGTCATCCAGCCGCTTCCATGTCTTAATCCTCCGCACGCCCATCCATGATGTCTGACCCTTCTCAAGTTCTGCTAGTACGACCCTTGCTCGTCTTGGCCATCCCGCCTTTCCGTATCCGTGGTATCCAAAGCCTCCGCCATAACAGAACCATATGCCGTCCAAATTCCCACAGAAATCATTTGTGTGATCATGGCCCATAAAAGCAGCCTTGATGTCTTCCATGGATACGAAACTCCGCAGGACCCCCGAGTTCACGAATGAGCAAGCCGGAGCCTCCTGAAACTGCCCTACAATCTTCTGATAGAAGAGCTGCCGGACCTCCGGAATCGGAATGTGGAAAAAAGCCATGGCAGGGGGCTTATTTGGCAACAAGGAACCTCCTAGGCCATTGGTGGCGCTATTATCCTTTAGACCCTGAATATTTTGGCCAGAAAATGTTAATAAGATCCAAATCTTGAAGACCATATTGTGTTTATATTTACTAAATACCATTCCACCAAAAAAAAAATGTTACTGAATACCAAATCAATGATATAGGTTGCACTAGTGGTTCAACAATTTACCTGATATCCATCAGAAACATTACGAAGCCACTGAAGCTGAGATTCTTTGATCCACCCATACGTTCGAATTCCATTGACGACTTCTCTATCTCCCGTGTCGAGGAAGTAAAGATTAAGGACACTGGTGTTTGCCAATCGGGATCCTGGTGCACCATAAACCCTGATATCATAATTCCCAAAGCCATCAATCATAGCCGGTACCCGTCCCCTTGCAACCTCAGATTCATCTTCCACCAGAGGATTGATTCGAGACACCGAAAAATCCAGCCGCGAGATGAAAGACATCAATTCTTCCCGGGTCATCGTAGATTCTTGGTCATGGTTTCCCAGCACAGCTGCCCATGGAATCCCGGATTTGATGACTGGACCGAAGGCACGGAGCATCGACTCAGCTGCATCATTACTAGTTGTCCCAAATATGTTATCTCCTAATTTAAGAAAACCATTTCCATAATCAGCCATCACAAAAGGCCCCCTATCTGGATTTTGCTTATTACCAAAAAAGGCAACAACTTTCTCCAAGCATTAATTGAACCCAGCCAAATCTTAATTAACTGCCATAACCAATCCTAACAAACTAACTAACTTACCAAAGCTTTTAGCTCAAACAAGAAGCTCATCAACGCACCAAAACAGATCGATCCGAACCTGTAAACGAGACGAAATCCGGCTTTTCGGCTCGAATCATCCGCTCGAGGAACCTGGTAGTGTTAAGATCGGAGCAGTATAAGAACTCCGCCGGAGACACGTCCCTGCACCGGGTGAGCATCCCATTCCCGTAGTGCATATCCGCCACCTAACAAAACAACCAAAACCTCACCCATTAAACCAAAGCTCCGACTAAAAAACCGAATCGAACACGTTTCTAACTGGTTACCTGAAGGATCTTGAAGGTTCCATGGGAGGAGAACCGGAGGGGGAGGTCGGGGTGGAGCTTGGGGCGGTGACGGTGGCGGCGGGGGGAGGAGACGAGGCGGTTGGTGATGGAGGTGTGGAGGGAGAAGGGGACGACGAGGACGGTTACGAGGTAGAGGAGGAAAGAGGGAGGAAGGTGGTTCCTGGTGGTGGTGGTGGGTCCCATTTCTTTGGGTTTTGGTCGCCGCCGACTTTCTCGCCGTGGAACGTAGGCCCAGCCCAAATGGCCGGCGGTTGCGCCACAAAATACTGCATGCGAACTCTATTTACGGAATAATAAATATTATTACGTGTCAGCGAATATTACCTACTACTAATATTAGTTCAATATTTTAAAAAACGGACCCAAAAGTGGTTCAAGTGTTTTTTTTTATCTTTGTACTTCAGTTTGGCTGTCGGATCTACAATCCGACTATAATTTTTTTTCACAGTTATGTTATTAAATGTATTTAATATAAAAAGTGTCAAATAATTGTAAAGATGGTATGATTTTATTACAAAGTTTAGAAGTTATACGTACCAAAAAAAATTATTTAATCATTTTAAATATAATAAATTTTTTTTTTCAAACCGGCTTATTAGATTAAAGGAACCAACTAGTATTATTAAATGGAACTGGTGGTCCAATCGTCCTCCAATTTTTTTTTCAGTCTAAAACATTTTACGTATGTGTAACCAACTTGTTCTATAAATTTGTAAAATCATACTGATTAGTTTTTAATGAAGGATTATTTCAGAGACGGAATTACAAATTTAGTTGCTTACTTTTTTATTATACAAAATAAACTTTGAATTATCTTTTTTTTTGAATTAATTTTGGCTTTTGTTGCACACTAAACAAAATTTTCTAATTATTTAGAATATTTGGTGTAAGATTTGGGGAGGATAATATTTTTGTAATGGAGGCAGGTGGCCTACTAAGTTTATCGAGGAGCTAATAACTATGGTTTCAAAAATGACGATTTAACGAATATTTTTTGCATTTCTCTTTTTAAATCTTATTTTGTGTTTCTTAGAAATTTCTTGATTATTTTAAAGATATGTGGTTTGATGAGTTGATTAACTTGAATGTTTGTTAAATTACAAAATTTAGATAATGTTTCACAAAATTATGTTTCTGGATTATGTTTAAATTTAACATAAATATTTATGTTAAGTTTATTTGTTAGTCATTTTTATAATTTTGTCAATTTGTGTTACGTTTTTTGATGTACGATTATTTTATATCTAATTTTTTTTTCAATCCCATCCGACATCTTCATCTCTAAAGACCATATTATGATGTCGTGATGTTCTAATCACTTAGGACATTTTTCTTTAAAAAATCACAAAATATGAATTTAGTATTAAAGACCATATTATGATGTCGCTGATGTTCTAAATATTATCTTATTTTGCAAAATTTATAATGCACGATATTGAATCATAAATTAATCACTTCAATGTAATAAAACTAAAAACAAATATATTTTATTCAGAAACAAATTTGGGTGGGTCGTTATTCACAATGAAATCTTGTCGGTCCGATCTCTGTAATTGGCCGGCAACAATTTTAAACTGAAACGCAGTCGAGGATTGACCCTGATTCGCAGTCCAACCTTTTTTTAACCATGATAATAATTTGCCAATGAATTAGGAAATATTAGATTTGCAAGTTTATTATGTTTGAATAACACCATAATTGAATCTCCTGCTCTAGGTATTATTTCGAGACGATCTGTATATAAGCATATAGAAACATGACTTATTGTTTTGATACAATGATCACAATAGAGCAAGGTCAATGGGAATTAATTTAATGGGGGCAGACGAAAACTATTCGGTCCATTTTTAGTACGAGTGTTACAGCATTGAAATAAACTTTTTCTCTAGTACGAGATGACTTAAAATTACTAGGAAAAATTACAAAAAAGTACCATGTGGTTTCACCGATTCTCACTTGGGTACCTTATACTTTTTGGACCGTAGAACATGTCCAAGTTATGAAAATTTTCATCACGGACATGTCCCAATCTCCAGTCCACGATTTTTTTACGAAACGAAGCCATTTTGATGCTCATGTGGAGTACGACGTGGAAATGACGTGGTAGTGGCTAATTACCAAATTAGTACATAAATAATTTTTTATTTTTTTGAAACACCTTCTTTTTCTCCCTCTTTTCTTTAAAGGGAAAAGTACACCTCCTCCCTTCTCTCTCTCCTCCTCCTTTCTCTCTCCGTCTCCTCTCCTCTTCTAGTCTGTTTCAAATTCATCTTCAACTTTCACACACACACACATCCAAAAACGCTAGACAAGCCAAAACCTGTCCCTTGCTCCAGATTCTCGAACTCCCTCACAAACATTAAACTAATCTCTAACACTCCAAAAATGAGCAACTCTACATCGAGAAATCAAAACCCGCATTATACCCTTCACACTAAAAAAGACCAAGCCATTAACGAGATAGAGGAAAACATCAGTTGGAAAAATTAATTAGTCAAACATGTCTTCGATGATCGAGATGCTGAGGCCAACTACCTCCACTACAAAATTACTATTATACCCCTAGCTCAACCGCCTCTGCTCCCCCAACTGTCGCTATCGGCCTAAGGGTTTCTCGCCAATTCGCATCATTTCAACCTCCGCGAAGTCCTCACGACCTTGCTGCAATGACTAACACACCAAAATCAGATACCACACCAACGTGTATTAGGGGCACTACCGGTGACCTTAGCAACGCGGAGGAGGGCAAGCTCGCCTTGAGATCCTTGAGAGGGAGAATCACTTACCCATCGTCAACAGTTTCTGAAGAGGTGGGTTCCTTGGGAGCGGCTAGAATTCCACGATGACGTAGCTAAAATTCCTTCTATCAGACTTGAAGCTCACGAACATGAGCTCTAGTAATGCTTCAACTATGGTGGTTATGTGGGCTAATTAGGGTTTTGATCGTGGATGAGTGTGGCCAAATTTGGTCGCACGTGATGAGAAACAAAGGTGTAGGACTATTGGCGACCTCGCCCTGAGTCGGACTTGGATGTTGGTGTGGCAGTAGATCAAAGGTTGAGGCTTGGGCTTTGGTTGGTAAAGGTCGAGGAACTACCATGATGGTGAGATGCGAGTTTGGGGGTTACATATGGGTAGATAACACGGTGTTGGTGGTGTACGCCAAGTGTGGGGAGATGGGATTGGCTAAGAAGTTGTTTGAGGATATGGGTGAGAAGGATATCGTGGCCTGGAACGGGATGATTTCAGGGTTTTGGTTTTGAAAGAAAAGGGGGAGAGAGAGGAGGAAGAAGAGGGGTTTTTTAAAAATTATTTAAATATATAGTATTAAAATAGATATTTGACCCAAAACATGTGGAATGCCACCTAAGACACGAAACTATGCCATTTTGTCAAAAAGATACGGACCAGAGATCAGGACCAGTCCGTGATGGAAATTTTCATAACTTGGATTGGTTCTACGGTCCAAAAAACACAAGGTACCCAAGTGAGAATTGGTGAAACCACAAGGTACTTTTTTGTACTTTTCCCAAAGTACTATTAGGCAATTCATCCTGCGTGATTCTAGTGATGTATTGTTCGTAGATTTATTGTAATAGACTAAATGATTCGTCATAAAGTCTGTTAGGTGCTCTACCCCTCGTGGTTGTATTGTGGGGAAAAAGTAATGAGGGTGTCAAGGTCGATCTCTTGACGGCTTGAAGGCTCGTCTCAAGGTTAGTGCCCAATGATACAAACATGATCAAACGACCACCACTATCTAACTGAAGCTAAGTTTCTCTAACCAGGCTCTACTGCCTGGCCAACTATCAGGCTCTAATGCCCGACCTCCTAACCAAGTGCTAATGCTCGGCTTAAGAACCTAAAATGGAAGCTTTGAGCTTTGGTAAAGATTTGTGTGATTGATTGATTGATGTTTTTGTTGTGTCTCCCAAGCGTCTTTATATAGGCGAGAGACTCCATCTCCTCCTCGCAATAGGACTCCGTTTCCTCCTCGCACTCAGACTCTTCTAATGCTTATCTTTGTAGATGCTCATCCTTATCTGTGCAAAGTAATTATCTCCAATTCACTAGGAATTATCTTCTCCAGTTAACTCAGAGTCTATGTTTATTGCCTTCTTCCTCAGAAGACTGACCGTGCACAGTCTCTTGATATGGTTCATCAATGTCCAATGGGTGTCACCAGGCAAGGGTCATGACACTCTCCCTTTTGGAAGCTCTAAGTATCACTAGGCGAGGTCATGGCACCCTTGGAACCTTAAGGTATCAATAGTTAGGGTATTGACACCCTTCGCCTTTCGAAACCTATAGGTGTAGCTAAGCAAAGTGTTAACACCCTTTACCTTTTGAAAGCTTTAGGTATCGTTAGGCACGATGTCGATACCCTTCACTTTTTGGAGGCTTTCAGTGTCACTAGGCATGGTGCTAACACCTTTCACTTTTCAGAAGCTTTATACCTTGCCCCGCCGACAGGCCGAATACATCTTGCTCATTTAAAGCTCAAAAATGGCCGAATATCCCCTTGTCCATCGAGAAGCCAAAGACGCCTTAACCATTAAGAGATCAAAATTATCCTTTTAACTTCTGCATGCCAAGAGCTCCAATCCCCTTTTAAAGATAGTGACTCTTCATACCTCTTCCGAAAGGGAAAATGGTCCTCACACCCTTTCTTTCGAAAAGGAAAGAGGGTCTTTACACTCTATCTTCTAAAAGGGAAAAGGGGTCATCACACCCCTTCTTCCGAAAGGGAAAATGGTCCTCACACTCTTTTCTCCGAAAGGGGAAAATGGTTCTCACACCCCTCCTTCCGCAAATGAAAGTGACTCCTCACACCTCTCCTTCCGAAAGGGAAAAGGGTCCTCACACCCCTTCCTCTGAAAAGGGAAAAATGTTCTTACACCCCTTCTTCTGAAAGGGAAAAAGGGTCCTCACGCCCCTCCTTCTGCAAGGGGAAGTGGCTTCTTACACCCTTCCTTCCAAAAGGAAAATGGGTCTTCGCACCCTTTCTTTCAAAAAGGAAAGAGGGTCTTCACGCCCCTCCTTCCAAAAGGCTAAAATTGGCTGACTTGGAGTAGGTGACCGCGCGTTGCTAATCCTCTTCTTAGAGGACAAAGTATCAAGCTCCTTCAAGAGTAAGTATCATCGGCCAAGCCACTCTTGGAAGGGCAAATATTTGCAATGGTCACTCCAAGGAGGGTAAACTTTATTGGATAAGTCACTCTTGGAAAGGAAAATATTCGCGGGGGTCACTCCAAGAAGGGTAAACTTTATCGGACAAGTTACTCTTAGAAGGGCAAATATCCACAGTGGTCACTCTAAGGAGGATAAATTTTATTAGACAAGTCACTCTTGAAAGGACAAATATTTGCGAAGGTCACTCCAAAGAGGATAAATAGTTGATTTGACCCTTGAAAGGAAATTTTTATTTCCGGCTCCAACAATGCCCCCCAGATGGTGACGTTTTGAATTGTTCGAATGAGAAGGGTCACTATGTAACTTCATAATTTTACCAACTCCCTTTCTTGTCACTTTTGAATTTCTTCAAAGTTTCTAAGGAGCTGTTCACTGATAAATATGGGTCGGCTTCCCTACTCTGAGTGAAGTAATATATCTTTCAAAGAGTCCCTCACTTCGGCCTTGGCATCATCCAATTTACTTGGAGCCGGATAGAGGTTATTCATCTTTAGTGTCTCCATGGGATCTTGGTCGTCGTCTTCAAAGACAAATTCAACCACTTCATATTGCGATAAGGCGTAGACCTCCGACTGCCTTGTCTATTCTTCTTCTCTTTCTTTAGTCTCGAAAGGTAAGTCTAAGAACTTGCCTTTTGAGTATGACTTATGGGAGTTGATCGGGTAAGGGAATCCCTCATTCGAACAAGCTTGTGTAGCCAATGACCTGCTCCCTTTCATTGCACCGTGCGAGGGTAGTTGGCATAATGGACCCGTCGTAGAAGGCCATCTCAACACAGTTGGTGGCTGCCTGAAATAGATTTTTGTCGATAACTACTACCTCAACATTTCCATTTAGTGTCTATTGGATTAGAAACTGGTGGAGAGAGGATGAGATGACCTGGCTTGAGTAGATCCAATCCCTTCTAAGGAGGCTGTTATAAGATGTCTTAGCTTTGATCATATAGAAAGGGACTTCATGAGTTATGGATCTGACTATAACTTTAGTGACAAACACTCCTAATGGTCGAGTGGCTTTGCCCGCAAAGTTAGTCAACATCATGTCCGTCGGACCTAGCTTCTCATTTTGCTTCCCCAGCTTCTTCAGTAGAGCATAAGCGATGATATTCACGACTGCCTCGTTGTCAATGAGGATCCTATTAATAGACTTACCAAAGATGTGAGTCGAGATGTATAACGGCTTAAGGTGTTCACACATCTTTTTGGTTGGCCTAACTATTGTCATGGTATTGTTGAACTCTTTCACTGCTGGGACTGCCAACGCCTTGTTTTTAATCTCTAGCTCCACGAAGTGCTCATTGATCACATCTCCATCGATGTAGCTAGGTTGTCCTTCTTTTAGCCTGAATCTGGCCGATAAGGTGAAGACCATGTTGATCTCTAGGTCTTGCTCTCCTTCGCTTAGATCAGCTTCATTCGCACTATCGTCGCGTGCTAGCCTTTCAACTTCTTGTTCCTCTTCTATGCATGCCCTCACTTGCATCCTCATATTTTCTTCTTTAGTGAGGGGAGCATCATATAACTCTTCATTGTCTTCCTCATCTACGCTAGGTAGACTTATCTTGTCTTCTTCATCTATCTCGGGGAAGGTATGTAGCTTTAGCTTCTCAGAGTTTTCCGTCTTAAGTGTGTACCTCGTTGGTGCCTTCTTCTTACCCCTCTCAAAATGTATTAAAATAGCAATAATTAAAATTACATAGAAATTGTGAAATGATAAATTACAAATGCAGATAATATCAATTAAAAATTACTAATTTTTTTTAAATTACTTTGTAAAACTTTGATAAATCTATAATTATTTTAATTTATATCGTTAAAAAATATATAATTAAGTCACAAAAATTATTCATTTTTTCCTTTTGAGCATAAAAGTCATAAATTTTCTATTGATAAGAAAACAATTAATCATTTTTCATAAAATAATTAATATTCTAAAATTATAATTTACCTTAATTAATAATTAAATTAGATTAAAAAACTCATTAACTTTGATTAATTAAGAGGAGAGAGAGATATTTATGGTTAATTAAGAAGAGATAGAGAGATATTTATAGTTAATTTTGGTTAATTAAAAGGAGAGAGATTTAGATTAAAAAACAAAAAATAAATAAAAACCAATAAACAATCCCTCCCGGGCCCACCATCCCCCTCCTTTAAGGGGTTGTGTGCCCATCTTCGGTTATCTCCCCTTTTTCCTTTCTTATGTTTTTTCCAAGAATTCTGTGGGACTTATCATCTAGGGGTGGACAAAAGACCCGATCCGCCCGATCCAATCCGGACCCAAAAATCAGGGAGCTATGAGATCCGAACTGAACCATTTTAACTTTGGATCCGATTCGGATCCGAATTTTGGGTCCGAGTCAACCCGGACCCGAACCATAAAAACCAAAAAAAAAACTAAAAAAATTAATATTTTAAAAAACTGATTGTACGTGAATGGGAAGGAATAATTGAGATGTTGGTAAAAGACTAATGTTACTCTACTGAGTCTTGATTAGTGGATTTTTTTAAGGGTATCCAAAAAACCTAACAATCAAAGCCACTTAAAAAATTGGAAAAAAGAGTAATATTATTGGCCAAATATATATTTCAGTTCGGGTCGAATCCAAACGGATCTGTGGGCTTGGACCCGATCCAGACCCAAGACCAAATTTTGTTAAAAATCAGACCCAATCTGAACTATTTTTTTTCAAATCCAGTTCGGATCGGATTTTTTGGTTCGGTTCAATTCGAATTTACGGATTTTGGGTCTTTTGTCCACCCCTACTACCATCCCTGCCCATCCCTGAGCTGCGGGTGCAAGTGGTCTTACTGTACATGATTATTTTCGAATTTGATGTTAAAAATTTTGATTTTGCAGATCATGTATCACACGGATAAAAACATCTATGTATAGATAGGTGGTCTAAAGAATGATTCGAACCTTCTTTCCTTGGAAGAAAAGTATGAGATTTAACACTAGATCACTCACCTATACACTTATTTGTTGGCTTATAGACGAATAAAAATATATATTAATTCCATATAATTAATCTGTTTCTTATAAACACGAATTTTTTTTCATATATTGATTACAGTACACGAAAAAATTTGTTTAGTCACGTTTAATGCTTGATTTGAAAACAAAATTTATTAACAATCTGAATTGCTGAACACTAAATTCACAAGTAAATGTGCACACCAACGCGCAAAAAAAAAAACAATTTGGAAGGCTAGTAGGGAAAACATTTTATTGGCGCTGCCTAGGTTACTATTCCAAATGCATTAACTGGACCGAACGGCAAGACCATCTGCCATCTAGTTTTTTTAGAAACAAATTTTATAAAGATTATTATATTTGCCAAATTAAACCATAAATTTTGTCAAATAAATATATTCTGTTGTGCGGAAAAGTGCTTTTTTTGGTCAAGAATGTATAGTTGATGGTGACAATTGAAAGAAGCCCATGGAAAATAAATGATCCACAAAAATTTGAAGTTCCAAAAAGGGAACAAAACTTTCTCAAACTTTATGAATTGAACATGAGAGAACTACATCGATTGAGCTGTCTTCTTTATACAAATCGAAAGATAAAAAAAGAGCATTCCCAAATGCCCATAAAACTAAATAAAAATAAAAAAATCAAACTAATTGGATGTAAAAGAATACTGGAGCCCTACTATATGCTCTGGGGCTTTTAAATTCATCTGTCTCATTTGCGGCCCATTGCATTCTTCACGGCATCGGCTGCCCCCTGAGCCTTTTCTTGCATCTGCTGGCCAACCTACACAAAAAGTTGGACCAAAATATTATAAACTTTGTTTTCAAAACATATTATGTATTATAAAAAGTGTATAAGTACGAAATTATACATTTTGGACCGACTCCTTGGCAGATTGGGCAACATCGGCGGCCCTATCCATTAAGCTCCCGGCCTTTTCCTATGAGTGGCGTAACCAGAAAATATGGTTAGTTGGTGCATATAACAAAACATAATTACCAATTTTTTTAATGCATCACAATTCCAAAAAACAATGAAACGTTCTAAAACATACCTGAGCTTGGCCCTTGGCCTCACCAATGTGGTAGCTTGCCTTTTGCGAGTTGTCCATGTCTAAATTATGAGAAAAAAAAGTTGTTGAATATGAGAACAAGAAATCAATGAGAATTGAGAGTGTATTGAATTTGTGGGACCTTAGTGCCAGTGCCTGGATTTATTTATAGTGTTTAGCGGCATTAATTTGTTTCTTGAAAAGTTAATTACCAGCCACGTGTCATGTTGTCTATGGGACTTGGGAGATTTTGTAGCCTCGTGACTAGGGCAACTGGAACCTTATTCATACTTAGATCCCCTGTGTACTTCGTTGGAGAACGAGTTTATTGTAGCATATCATTTGGTTAATTATTTATTTCATTAATAAAAGTACATTTATTTGATCTTGTCAAGGATAAAGTCTCCAACTAATGAAGACGAGTCATTGAAAATCCATGAAACCCATTACCTTAAGGTTTTGAGTTAGATATCATGTTATCAGGGCAGGTTGATCTCGTGCTCATTCTTGAGTTCGCATGGCTCTCATTTCTAGCACTTTGGTGAAGTCAAATTTAATGCAATCTTAGACCTGATAAATCTCGTTTGAGTGAATGTGTTGAGTGTTGTTCTACATCTATTAAAATATGTAAGATATACTAATTTATAAGTGTTGAAAATTTTCCAACCATTAAGATTTTAGATTGTATAGGGAGATTCTAACAATTTTTCTTGTTAGATTGACAGTCTTGATCAAATTGTCCATTTTTTTATTTTTATAAATTAAAAATGATTAAATTATAATTTAAATACATAATATAACTATTTTATTAAAAAAACTTCAGTTCCAACCGAGAAATGGATCAAAACAAGTTACCTTGGAGCACATTTCTAAAAACATAGTCTTATCAACTAGTTTATTGTTTTACATTATGGTTAATATTGATTTATAATTAATGGTATTTTAAAAATGGTTAAAAAATCTGATGTAATTTGCCATATCGGCTTCTTTGTAAGAGGGAAACTCTTAGGGAAATGGGAAGAGAAATAGGGACAGAAAAAATTCAGGCAAGAGAGTATGATCCAACTATACAAGGCATATTCATTTTAATAAAGGGCATCATAGTTTTTCGTACTACGATGGATGAAAACAAATGTAGTGTCCGTGTAATTCGTACTACGATGGATGAAAAAACATAACATGCATTTGAAAATGTAGTGAAAAAGATGAATTTTGTCAGGCTTTAGCGACAAAAGTGCGCGTCCCAAAAAAAAGTTGGAATTAAAATGGTAATTGTGCCATACTTTGAGGAAAAAAATAGAGTTTACCAAAATAATTAATATTTTGATACGTTTTAAAGAAAAAAAAAGGTTAGGGTAAAATGGGCACGTCAATAAGGTCAGGGATAATCAACAATACATCCTACAGTTTAGAAAAATGAGCGCTCTTCTCTCTGAAATTTTAGAAAGCATAAATTCAAATCCTTTTATAAGGTTCTATCAATTGACCTAACAATTTTTTTGTAAAAATATATATTTTGATATCAGGATTCTCGAACTGAAATTTCGAACGGTTATCCGGAAAGTACTAAACCATTCTTATTCTAGAACCTTGAATGAATTGACTAGTGACGGAATCAGAAAATTTAATGAGCGAATTCAATTATTATTTTTTAAAAATATTTTAATTTTTGTATGAAATCAATTTCTAATTTTAATGAAACATATATTTTAAATATATAACAATCATTAAATAATTTTTTAAAAGTGGGGTAATTACCCCCACTATTATGCACCTGGTTCCGTCCTGATGCTGACGTTGGCAAGATGACAATTTTGTCTTGGATGCCAAGATGGGGTCTTGGTCTTTTGGAATCGTTAACCTCGTGGCACATGTTTACTTAAGGTGGAGACGGGTAGACCCAAAAGCGGCGCCGCATTGGGTCAATTAGTCAGTATTCCATTGGTAAATTGACTTTTGACCCCCTGTTTCTACTTTCTACATGCATTATCCATTCCTCTCTAACCTTTTTTTCCTATTCTTTTTATACAACTGTACTATAAAAATAATTTATATGTATAGAAATATTTAATTGGTTGTGGGAACTTTTTATATTGCAGCATAAACGAGACAGTTATTTTATAATATCAACATTTTTTTCCTATTAAGTTTTGAGGTAATTGGATTTTTAGTGAAGTCTTCGGTTTTAACTCCTATTATCCGGAGTAACCTTACGGTGGGCGAGAGGGGAACAATCTGGTAGGTGAAGGGTAGTCTTTTGTATATAGACTGTTCTTAGTCATTCAGCTTCCGCAGGTTTTTAATTTTCGCAATTAGTATTTACTTATTAATTTTTTAGCAAAGCATATTTAACTAAAAAAATAGAGATATTTAATTGGTGATATTTATGAGAATTATAAATAAATTTATTTAGAATAAAACTTGCACAAGTTTTAATTTTGTAAACGTGATATTTTTTGGTAGGTAAAATTGCATTAATAAAATAAGAGAAATATTTACAAATAAAAACCCAAAAAACGATAACGAACAAACTTGCTATAAAAAAAATAAAGCAGAAAACAAATCCTAGCAACTATCGGACTCTAAAAACAGTCTCAAAAGAGCTCCACGTTAGAATATGATTATGCGAGTAACAATGTACATTTTAATAGGGAAAAGTCACTTTTAGTACCCTGTGATTTCTGCAAAAATCACTTTAGTATCCTGTGGCTTAAAACCCATCAATCGGGTCATACATCACCAATTTTCCATGACTTTGGTCCCAAAATTACGATGCTACTCCTCCCTCAATCAGAACCTAAACAAACCTAATTCAACCCCACCGAAACCACATCCAATTCAACCCAATGAGGCGTAAAACATAGGATATGACTCGGATTGAGCTGAAATTTTACAAGAAGCATCCTAAAAATACACATGATTTACTGAAAATATTTCAGGAATTTTAGAGGTCCAGAAGTATTTTTTATTTTCTAATGCACTGAAACTTCGTAAAATCGTATAAAATAGAAAATACATCTAATTGAGTTGAAACTTATCCAAGGGGAAGCATCCTAAAAATACACATGATATATGAAAACAAATTTTAGGAATTTTAGAGGCATGGAAGTATTATTTTTATTTTTCGAAGTGCTGAAACTTCGTAAAATCGTATAAAATAGAAAATATATCCAATTGAGTTGGAAACTTGTTCCAGGAAACCTTAAGAATCTCTAATAAATTTAGAAACCAAAATGCATCCTTGGGATAAGTTTTAACTCAATTGGACGCATTTTCTATTTTATACAATTTTACAAAGTTTTAATGCATCAAAAAATAAAAAAATACTTCCGGACAACTAAAATTCCTGAATTTTTTTTGTAAATCATGTGTATTTTTAGAATGCTTCTTGTAAAATTTTAGCTCAATCCGAGTCATATCCTATTTTTTATGCCACATTGGGTTGAATTGGATGTGGGTTCGGTCTGGTTGAATTGGGTTTGGTTAGGTTCTGATTAAGGGAGGGGTAGTATCGTAATTTCGGGACCAAAGTGATGGAAAATTGGTGAGGTATGATTCGATTGATGGATTTTAAACCACAGGGTACTAAAGTGATTTTCGCAAAAACCACAAGGTACTAAAAGTGACTTTTCCCTTTAAAATATTCATACTTAACACAAACTTTTACGTGGATTGTTTATTATATTTTTATATAATGACTAATTATACAGTAATCTAAGCACGCTGAGGGGACGGGAAAGCATCAGATTTCCTTAAATCGAGTAAGAAGATCGAGCAAGAGCTAACGACATTATGAGGAGAAGTTATACGATATATAAAAATTATTCGTGTAAAAAACCTTCTTGAAAAACCTACATGACTAATTGACTATAGCTAAAATGGTACTAGAAGTACGAAGGGAAGTTGAATTTGTTTTCCGCGAAATGAGGAGTCGCGACAGTACCTGAGAGGGCTTTTAGGGCAGACACAAATTTTTTCAAACTATACTGTATGAATTGCACAATATCACAAGATACAGAAATGAAACTGTGTTTAGCATATTCTGTTAAATGTATCGCATCCATAACAAATTTTATGATAGTTGATACTCAAGTTTGTAATAGAAAATTTATAGTATTGTTCTAAGAAAAGACTTGACTAAACATTTTGACTAAAAATTAGTAATTATAGTTAATTATTGTAATTTCCGATTTAAGTAAGGATAAAGATATTTCAGATTTTAACAAAAAAAATGGCAATTCCAAATGAAAGACAATTTCCAATTCGCTTTGTCTATGAACAAGGAAGCTATAAATGGACTAAAACAAGCAAACGGAGGCTCGAAAGTTTCATTGACAGCGAACTCACAGCGTGGAAAGATTCCATAGGCAAAAAATTATCGGAATTTTGAGAAACTAGGAAATAAGAGCTATAAAACTCTCGCTTTCTTTATGAATATGCTCTCTCTTCCATGATTATAAGTTCATTCCATACATGGCCAATCTGGAATAGGATTTTCTAGAATCTAGAAAATTTTGATCTTTTAATTCAAAATGAAATAAATTTTGGATTCCAAACAAATCTTTTATTTTATGAATTAGGAAAGATTGGTCGATTAAATATGAACTGGAGATTCAATCTTGATATACTCACTAACAATACTTTTTTGTTACCCTGAGACATATAATGTCAGCAGTCGATTTGTAATTTTTTTAAAATTTAAAATTTGTATAGTGAATCATGTGATTTGTGACTTCTTTTTTATTTACAATTCAAATTATTTATAAATAATTTTGTATTTTTCAAGATGACTATTTTCTTAGTTCGGAATTAATTCTAGATAATACTTGAATTTAATTTAGTTAATTATATTAAAAAAAATAGAATTGCGTTGAGTTGACATGACAACACTAAAACAACAACATGTCTCCAAAATATTTTAGGAAAAAATTAAAGTGTAAAAACACGAGAGCTAACATGAACAATTATAAAACATGCACAATTGCGGCGGATGTTCTAGAGTGTGTGGGGGTGAGTGCATAGGATAATTACTGTAGGTTCTTTATTGCTTCACTGACTTGAGCGAGCAAAGCACATAGTAGTCTCCCCACCAACTCCCACGTTCACTTCAAGGAACCAAGCTCTGCCTAAGAAAACGACTGCAGTGGCCAAAACCAAAGGTTGGAAGATATTTTTAGGCACAAAAAACCCACCACTTTTATGGGCATCTTTTTAATTAATTTATTTTTTTTACAATTTTTTGGCTCAAGGATTAAGAATGCCCGAAGCTTGTCAATGATTTTTGTAGGGACTTTTCCAGTTGAGTAAAAACTTATAATATATTTTTAAATAACAGCATTATGTGATGGTATTAAGAATTGTTTAAAAACAATAGAGTGATCGATTTTTTTTAATAATATCGAGATTACATGGTTAACACAACTCATACAAAAATTCAATATGTTTCAGTATTATATTAATTCAAATATATTAATAGAAAAAGTTTTCGATATTTTTTTTAATGAATCTCAAATAGAAAAGTTTTTTTTATTTGGTGTTACTGTTCATGCAAAATTATCAATTTGGTACTCCATAACGAAAATTATGAAACTGGTGTCCACGTTGGACTGTTTCGATAAAATCTCGTGTACCGAACCAATACATGGGATTTCATCCCGTGTATACCGGTACACGGGATATTATACTGAATGCAGTATACGTGCTAAAATCTCGTGTATTGGTTTAAACAGGATGAAATCCCGTGTACAGAATCAATACACGGGATTTTAGTCCGTGTACCGGTTATCCAGGTTCCGACAGAAATCTAGAATTCACGGTCGAATTCAATTCCGAGATTTTCTATCCACCAATAAACGGGATAAAATTCCATGTATTGATCAAAACTTGACTATAACAATGTTGGCTCGGCAGAACGAACCATTTACCAAATTTTTCAAAAATTCCACCAAAAAATCCAAAATTTCAGAGACTTGAAGAGCATTTTGTGCACGGATTCAAGCTTCAAAGAGGTAATTAATTATATTTAGCTTGTGATGATATAGTTTGTTAATGAATTTTTGAACCGTGGTTATTAATTTTGTGTTATTGTAGTTAATTATTGTTAATGGTGATTGTTAAAACATGATATTAGTTTAATAATGGTTGTCGTTAGTTTTAAATTTGTTGAACAATAGTGATTAATTTCGTGAATTAGGTAAGATTAGTATAATTAATTATCATTAATAGTGATTGTTGAAACTTGATATTAGATTAACAATGGTTGTTGTTAGTTTTGAATTGTTGAACCGTCATTATTAATTATCGATAATCTTGAACTTTGAAATTCGAAAATTGATTAAGAATGGTAGTTAATTTTTAAAGTTAATTAGACATGTTGAATTATTTAGGGGTAAATTTTTAATTCGACTTTTTAAACATATTTATAAATTTTTGTCTGTAGATATATCTAAAATGTCTGGGTGAGTTGTTCAAATTAGAGTGTTGTATGATGGAGAAGTTAAGGAAAATAGGCTTACCGATTTTGAGTACGAAGGTGGATATGAAGCGAGGTTGAAGTTTCACGAAAATATGTTGATGTACGATCGGTTACGGCAGAAAGTGGTTAAAAAGATTTCTTTTGATGAGAATGAAGATCTAGATAATTTGCTATTTATGTGTCCCATAGCTGTAGGAAAGTTCCAGCCAGTGATTATTGGGCATGACAGACATGTTGCCAGAATGGTTCAGACTATGGTCAATTTATATGGGGTAGACGCGAGTGAAATAGCAATGGACATATTTGTGGAGAAGAGAACAAGTGAGGAATATGACCTGATTCCCGTCCAAGAAGAAGAAGTGGTAGAAGAAGAACCAGATGAGGAAGCTAACTTTGGCTTTGACCCAAGTACTCCATATGCAACCAATAACTTGGACTCGAAAAATGACAAAGAAGAAGAGGAGGCAGAAGAAGAACCAGACGAGGAAGAAGAGAACGACGATAGAGGAGGATTTCAGCTGGACCAGATAGAAGAATCACCTTGGTATGCACAAATTCCCATTCCTATGCGTGATGCAAATACAGACCTGACAGTATATGCTGATCAATGGGGTTATGAAGAGTATGCTAGCAGTTGTTGTGGGCTTTTAAAGGAAGGCGGCATTTGGAAAACCAAAAACGAAGCTACGCGGGATATAAAAGCTTACGCTATAGCAGAAGGCTGAGAGTACATGGTTAAGGAATCTAGGCCGAATACTTATGCCGTGGAATGTAAGAAAAAAGTAAAGGATCAGTGCTAGTGGAAGATACGTGTATCTAAGGATGGAAGAGATGAACTGTTCAGTCATTGGAAAATTGTGAAACACAACCACCCCCATACATGTTGTCAAATTCGGGATAACCCAGATCATCGATAACTATCATCAGAGTACATAGCAAAGATGCTTACAACGAGAGTAGCAGACGAACCAAATGTTTCTATCAAGTCCTTGAGGCATGAGTTGCATTGTCAATTGAGTTATATGCCTTCGTATGCTAAGACTTGGTGGGCAAGAGACAAGGCATTCAAGTTATTATGGGGAGGTTGGGAAGAATCTTACACTCTACTACTGCATTAGTTTGCAGCATGTCAGGCAAGTAACCCTGGAACTGTGGTTGAATTGGAATTTTACCATGGACAACCCGGTGTAGACCATTACACTGAACCATTTCCACCCGAAGTAAAGATGTTCCGTCAAGTTTTTTGGTTTTTCAAGCTTTGTATTGAAGCTTTCAAGCATTGCATGCATGTTATGGAGACTGATAGCATATTCTTGACTGGAAAGTACCGACATACCTTGTTGATCACTATTACTATTGATGGTAATACTGCCATAGTTCCGATAGCGTTTGCTATCGTCGAAGGAGAGAACTTTGACAGCTGGCCATGGTTTATGGAACAAGTAAGGTTGCACGTTGCCAAAGATCGACACAGAATATGTGTTGTCTCTGATCGACATGATGGTATAGTAAAAGCAATGACAGATGCACATGGATGGGGACCAAGTATGGATGTTGTTCATCGATATTATTTGAGACACATTGCTAGCTATCTCAACTAGAGGTTTAAGAACCCTGCAATGAAAAATGTGATGAAGATAGCATGTATTAACAATTTTTCTCGAAAATATCTTTTATGGTTAAAGTTAGTTGATTATCCATTGATAGACCTCTTATGTATTGTAATGTGTGTAGGAATGGAAGCCCAACCGAAGAAGTTACGTGAATTCCAGATTTCTGTCGTAACCTGGATAACCGGTACACGGGCTAAAATTCCGTGTATTGGTTTTATACACGGGATTTCATCCCGTTTAAACTAATACACGGGATTTTAGCCCGTGTACTACATACGGTATAAAATCCCGTGTACCGGTATATACAGGATGAAATCCCATATATTGGTTCGGTACACGGGATTTATATCAAAACAGTCCAACGTGGACAGCAGTTTCATAATTTTCGTTATGGGGGACCAAATTGATAATTTTGCATGAACAGTAATACCAAATAAAAAAAAATCCGATATAAATGCCACTTGTCAGCTACGGCCTACAAATAATAGAAAAATCCAATGATTGAGGTTACGAAACTCACGCGCCCCGGCTGGTGCGTGGGATAAATGAGGGGTTAAACCAACCGCGTACATACGCGGTCTTGGCGACCACAGACCACTGACCGCATCGCTATGGAGGGTGCAGGTCTTTCTTCGAAATATGCAACAACCCCACGTGGTGTAAATCCACCTCCTGCAATTGTAATAAACACACGCTTTACTATTCCTTGATTAATAAATGTTGAATTTTATTAGTTAAATATTCAATGCTTATTAAAAAATAAATTGCATTATTTAATAATTTTGCCTAGTTCCATTTTGGATTAGTGTGATATAATTTCATGTGATTTAATCGAGTGTCTCTATATATTAGTACATTTCACATATGCTTACTTTGATTTTTTTTTAATATTTGTTACATAAAATAGTTCACTTTATTGATAAGAATAATTAAAATAAAATCATTTAAATTTTTTTCCATAACAATCAAGTTCACTCTTTCCTTAAAAGTGTAACGTCCCTGTTGTACTAGGTTCAAACGATCTAAGACAATCCTAAAATTCCTCATTTTTTAGTGGAGAACTCCAATAATTTTTCCAAGGTACGGGTAAATATTAAACATGCGAAAAAAATTTGTATTAATATGTAAAGATAGTTGATCAAATCACACAAAATTATATATAATTATCGAATATCTGAATATGAAATTGTTTCCATAAAAAAGCACACCCAATTCCTTATTGTCTCTATAAAAGCCCACCCCTCCCTTTGTCTCTTCGGTGCCAAACCACTACACTTCCTTTCAAGGAAACAAATATTAAAGGTAGCAAACAACTCAATAAAGACGCACTATTCTCTTTTACACCTTTCCCCTCTCTCTCTCTCTCTCTCTCTCTCTCTCTCTCTCTCTCTCTCTCTCTAATGGATCCCATGGGCAACATTGGTGAAGAGTACCAGAACTACTGGGAGACGAAGATCTTCTTCCAAAATGAAGAGCTCATTGACAGGTCCGTCATCTTTTTGCGTTCTGTTCTGTTATTCTCATCTTAAAATGGACTAATTAGAAGGTGGTCACTGTGATTTTGAAGCAGCTGGGCTATGGATGAAGCACTTTCTGGGTACTACGACTCCAGCTCGCCGGACGGAGCCGCATCCGCGTCGTCGGCGGCGTCCAAGAATATTGTCTCTGAGAGGAACAGGAGGAAGAGGCTAAACGAACGACTCTTCGCTCTAAGAGCTGTCGTCCCCAACATTAGCAAGGTGAACAACGCCCTTCTTTGTTTGTTTTGCTTGAATATACTTTTTAAAAATATTTTATTGCCTTTGAAAAAATAAAATTTTAAGTTTTGAGTTCAATTAAATTGTAAATTATAATAAATAGATGTTGACAAATATTTAATAAAATATTGTAGCAACGAGCAACCAGCTGCCAGCTAGGTCGCCCGGTTGGATAACCAGAACTTTTTCATTCTTTTTTAATTCTCACAGCTGAGCTGGTTGTTTAACAATCACATTATTACAATTTGGTTACTTAATTTTAATGTTTATGTCAATTGGGCCCACCACCCTTTTTTTTTATAAATAAAGATGGACAAGGCATCAATAATCAAGGACGCAATTGATTACATCCAAGAGTTGCACGATCAACAGAGCAGAATCGAAGCAGAGATTATGGAACTCGAGTCAGGAAAATTGATAAATAAGGACAGCCCAGACAATAATAATCCGATAGGTTTGGGTTCTGATCGAGAGGAGCTACCCGTTGTACTGAGACCCAAGAAGAAAAGAACCGATCAAGTCTGTGATTCGGCTGGGTCTAGATTTTCTCCCATAGAAGTTCTTGAAGTAAGTGATTGTCTGTACTTATTGTCAGTTTCTCCATTAATCTAAATTTTGGACATTCAATATCTCATATAGTGACATATTTTGTTTTTGTCAAATTTTAATATTACTGCATTGTTAAACAAGAATTAGATCTTGAATCTAGTTTATGTAATTAAATTTGATATTTTAAAGTATGAGTTAAAAATTGGAACAATAAACTTTGTCAATAGTTGTGTGTAATCTGATTCTAATCTAGATTAATTATCTGAATAATGTGCTGTTTGGAAAAATTGTTTAACTATAGATCAATCATTGGTTAGATGGTGCAAGTTTCAGTGATTAAGCCATAAAAAAAAGGAGATATTTGAATTATGAAGTTTCAGCAATAAATTGTGGACTCCCCAATTTATTAAGACAGCGATAGGTTAACGCATGGGGCTAAATTTAATACGGTGACAAGATTTCTGAGGTTGGTTTTGAATGTGGGTTTTTGTTAATCAATCAATTAAATTGATATATTATTTTTTTGGTTGGGGCCCACAGTTAAGAGTGGCATACATGGGACAGAAGACGGTGTTAGTGAGCTTAACGTGCAGCAAGAAGAGTGATACGATGGTGAGACTTTGTGAAGTGTTCGAATCTTTGAAGCTCAAAGTTATTACGGCCAACATCACCGCCGTCTCCGGCAGGCTCTTGAAGACCGTCTTCGTTGAGGTCACTCACTCTCTCTTTCTTTCACTTATCTCGTATGTTAAATTTTTGTCGACAAAATTCGATTCAGTGAAAATAAATAAGTATTATGTGGTAGGAGAATGTTATCATCTTTGGAGAATCTTATTCTAAGTAAAACATAAATTAGTCGGTATATAGTGGTATAATCCAAAAACTTATGCGCATAACCATGTGTTTTTTTTTGTTAATTTTAGTCTTAGAGTAAACTAAGGTAAGGTTTTCCGTAACAAAAAGTTGCAAAATAAAATTTCTTGACCTAAATTGAACGTTGGGTAGATTTTATTTTGTCACACTATCATATAAACCCTAGTCACATTAAACCAGCCATATAACAAATTAAACCATGAGAGCATGAGACCGTTTATGAGATTTAGTATATTAAATATGATCATTAAAAATCACTTAAACATAATATTAATTATTTTTTAAAATTTCTGATATTCAAAATCGAGTTAGATCATATTCACATACAATTCTGTTTTCCACACGTAATAAGAATTTTTTAAAGCGATTGAAATAATTTCTTGGAGTAAGTGATACGGCATGATTATATGCCGTAACAAAAATTTGCAAAATAAAATTTCTTGACCTCAGTTGAACGTTGGGATAGATTTTACTTTGTCCCACTGTCATATGAACCCTAGTCACATTAAACCATGTCATGATAACTGCCATATAACAAATTAAACCCTTAGAGTATGAGACCCTTTAGGAGATTTAGTACATTAAATATGACTCTTTGAAAAATCACTTAAATGCAATATTAATTAATTT
The DNA here is from genome assembly GCA_012979155.1 of Hypericum perforatum. Lineage (NCBI taxonomy): Eukaryota > Viridiplantae > Streptophyta > Magnoliopsida > Malpighiales > Hypericaceae > Hypericum > Hypericum perforatum. Next base: position 411,055 of record SOPF01028520.1, read on the forward strand.
TTTAAAAATTTCTGATATTCAAAATTGAGTTAGATCATATTAAAGATGCAATTCTATTTTCCAGACGTAAAAAATATGAACTGATTTTTTTAAAAGCAATCGAAATATTTCCTAATTCATATGTTCTATTCTTTGGTGGACTTATATTGTTCTAGTTGACTTGAAAGGCAATGAGCTGCACATATAAAACGTTGTGGAAATGACCAATGTGTGACAAATTTTGCACTATACAACGTGTTACTTATTGATAAATTTTTGAAAAGAAAAATGTTTGTCTCATATTACTATATTAGCCTGTCTGGTCCAAGTCTTGAGCGTAACGCACGCGGTTCAAAGCGTCACTTCCACACGCTTTCCAGATTCCTTTCGTGAGATGCTTCCTGTTCGATGGGAAAACAGATGTTTTCTGTTCTCTAACATGCTATTTTAAACCTTCTCAAAAAATGCAGTTTTAATAAACGTGCTTCCTTTGTTTTCGGTTTTTTAATCTCTCGTATTAAGAATTGACACCGATTTTATTTAAAAATATATGTTTATTAAATTTGAAAGTAAGACTATTTTTTTTATCACTTACATCAACGCTCAGATGTATTTTTTTTAATAAGTGAGATACTTGTTTTTTTTTAGTGAAAGATTTGATTGAAATTATTTTTTCATATTTTTATTAGTTTCTTTTCATTTTTAACATTTTTTATAGAATCATTCTTACAATCTCGAGAAAAACACTTTGGTTTTCAAGAAAAATATTTTATTTCACCAAAAGTTTTACCAAACCACTTACTTTAAGAGAGTTAATACCTTTACCTGTAAATTATGTTATTCTTGTACAAACTTTGTAAACATAAAGCTAAACACATACAAGACTTTTTTCAACAATACTATGAAGTGATACCCAAACAACAGACGAATATGTCCACTTTAGCTAATTTTTTAGGCAAAGTATTCGCAGATCTCCAATGTTTCTATACACAAATTGGTTCAATTTTTTCAAAATAAGTTTATGGTTCCCCACTTTCAACAAAATTAAACTCATTATTAACATTATTTGTAGTCCCTATTAACCTTCACGGTGTACGGTTAACAGTTCAATTCATTTTTTGAAGAGTATTGTTTTTCCAAAAGTAGAACTAACTGTGCTTTTTGACGAACATTAGGAAGCTAAGATAACTTTGTGCTTTGTTTTATTTATATTTCTGGCAACTTTACTTTACATGAGTTGATGTATGGACCCCTTGGTGGAAATTACTATTTGGTCTACTTTGGTTTGACACCATCAATCCGTGTATGTGAGCATTGATTGGGTTGTTGTTCTAATAACAAGTTCTTGATCTAATTAATTTGATAAGGCATGCTGTTATTTTGAAGAAATTAGAATGGGAAAAGAAAAATACTTATATAAGTCGAAGTTCAAAACTACACACATAATCAACCAGAGAATTTCATAACTTTTCAAATTATTATACTTAACTTAAATTTAGATTAATTCATTTTGTCAGTGTAGAGTATCAATTCACAAATTTGAACAATAATCCCAAACATTAAAAGATTCTAGTACACTTATTAGCACGTAATTGGCTGTTGTTAATTGGTAAAATAAATCACTATCAATCCTTACAAATTTGTCTCCGTTATTAACAGATACACTTATATTTAATGTCAACATCAAAATCCTATATCGTTTTAAGTCTAGAACCATTGTGTCACTGAAAGTTCAAAATCAAAGGTGGGCCCAAATGATGGTTTTGGCTCCATTATTGAATCATATTAAATTATAGAATCATTGTTAATGATTTCACCTTCAAAACATTTGGATAAAGAAGGGATTTATTGTGGAGTGATGAAATGATATAAGGCTTATATATTTTATTGCTAACAATTACCGTGACTAGCTGTAACCTTTTTTCATACGCAAACTTTTCATTGTTTCAATAATAATTACACCAAATGCGTAATAAATTACTAATCTTTTACGACAGTATTTAAAGATAGTTGTTGCGTTTTCTTCTCATACCACACAAAGCCTCTTTCAGACTAATTAGAACTTGGTTAACTAAAATGCAGGCAGAGGAAGATGATAAAGAGGAATTGAGAATCAAAATTGAAGCGGCAATTGCAGCTCTCAATGATCCACAGAGTCCTATGAGTATGTGATACAAAGGTTGGGGACAAGACAAATACTGCTTAGAGGTCAACGCTATCTTTTATGTGTTGAAATTTTCCGTTCGAGTGTGTATTGAATTGTCGTATTTATATGTTTTGAGGTTCCAAATCCAATTTCTGTTTCAATACGAATTAGATTTTGCATGAAATCCATTGTAGTCACTTTTTGCTGATCGTGAGAAAAATAAGTAGCTGCTCAAATTAGAAGTGATGATTTCATGTGTTGGCCCAAATTGCATCTTTGCTACTCTTTCCTCTCATTTGAAATCGTTAATTTTTTTTGTTGATAAACGAGGTACATAAAATCTTCTAATCTTTATTTTTTTCAAAGGGTAATCTACTAATCTATATTGATAAAGTATTATCTAACATTCTGTAGTGCCAAATAAGTCTAAATACTCATACCCACATGACAATAGTGGCACATCTAACATGACTTAATCACATGTTTTAAAAAAATATCCACAACACGATTATACTCTCTCCAGTTGTGTTTCATCCGTATCTCTTTAGCAGAAAAATACTCTAGTACATAATGCATAAGGTTAGACAGAGAGAAGTTTTTGTGCAACATCTTAGCCAACATATGATATAGCAATGGATGTTAAAGTTCGGTCGTAATTGGGTACAATGGCTCGTTCTCCTGTCCCAAATAACCTGAGATTCCGGATGAGGCCTCGTATGTAATTATGTATTTAGCTTGACGAAATTATCCGACTGTCGTGTCCTTGAGACAAGTATATGCTGTCGCCTCGGGGGTTAATTAAGTCATAACTTGAACAATTTTATGTGCACGATACATGATAAAAATGGCGGGAGAAGAATATTACTTGTCTGAAATGTCACATCGTTTTTTTTTCTTCTTTTTCATGGTCACCAGCACATGGTGAATTCGGTTTTCGTTGTGCCGGTGAGGCGATCGAAAGATATATGAAAAAAACAAGGAGGGGGACGGAACTGGGCGCCACAATTTCTAGGCAGGTTATTAGTAAGTTGAAAAGGGTTAAATACACTAAAATTATTACATTGAAAAACCATAATAGCCTTTCTGAAAAATCATAAAACCAAAACATTAAAAACAACATAATATCTTTATCTCTGCTTCAACCCACTAATGGAAGAATCGAAATATATTTGACGTAGTTGCACATAGTATACATAACACGATAAATTATTTTACCGTAATATTAAAATTATTAAAACTATAAGTACAAACTATTTAATCTTAATTAAACGAAAAAATTATTATGATATATTAATCATAATTAATATTATCAAATTAAACTATTTGAAATAACCGGGGTATACCATTTAAATATATGTTATACTGATATTCATAATTAATGTTATCAAAATAAGCATTAAACATGACATACTATTTGATACAACCAAATAAACTATTTGATCAAAGCAGTGCAAATCATATGGTTTCGTTATGTTCAATTAGTTTGGTCAATTGTGTTTAAATGGGTTGGTTAGTTGTATGTTCAAATTGTCCTCGTATATCCAAATTGTTTGGCTAGATATAGTTCATAAAAATGAGTGTCCAAATGATTTGTTAATGAATGTTCAAATAGTTTGACTAATTAGGTTCAAATAGTTTTCTAATGAATGTTCAAATGGTTTAGTCAATTAAGTTTTAATAGTTTACTAATAAATATTTAAATAGTTTGGTCATTTAGATTCAAATAGTTGGTCAATGAATATTCAAATGATTTGGTCAATTAATACAACAAATTATTTAATCAAAATAGTAAAATTATTCGAACTACCAATACAAATTATTTAATCTTAATTTAACAAATTTATCATCATGATATATAATAAACTATCAATCATAATGGTTTGATCAATTATGTCATTTTATGTTTAATTAGTTAAGTTAACTAAATTCAAATAGTTTGATCAATTACACTAAAATGGTTTGGTTAACTATGTTCAAATAGTTTGATCATGTATGTTTTAAATGATTTGTGAATGTATGTTCAAATAGTTTGGCCATATATGTTCAAATAGTTTATGCATGTATGTTTAAATAGTTTGGCC
>SOPF01028520.1:415660-518274 GCA_012979155.1 Hypericum perforatum
AACCATTTGAACATATATGACCAAACTATTTGAACACACACATAAATTATTTTTGGATCAGATTACCTATACATGACCCAATTCAATTCCTAAAACACAGCATCCAATTATGTTTAGCTACAAGATAAATTATAATGATAAAGTAAATTTAAATATATTTGGAATTTAGCGACAATTTGGGAAAAAACTATAACAGGTAAATATGAATTATAAAAAACTTTTAAATTTATATTGATTATATTATATTAGTGGGCTAATATTATTTAGTTCCAAAAAGTATTCGGACCATGTAACTGAACTTGATATTCAGCCAAACATCATATAGGCAACCGAAAGGCAGAGCGGAAGCGAATCGAAATCAAATTCCCGTTCCCATCGAAACCGAAATCAAATTCCCCAAACAGAAAAAGCGAGAATGGACTCGCTGCTCGCCAACTACGCCTCTTCCGATGACGACGACGACCAACAACAACAACAGCGACGACGGAACCCTAACGCCGTCACGACGCCGTCCTCCTCCGCTCTTCTCTTCTCTTCCCTTCCTCCTCCTAGTTCCTCTCTCTCCTCTTCTATCCCCCAACCAAAACAACAATTCCCAGAAGACGAAGGGGAAAAGGTTAGGGTTAGGGTTTCGAAGCCCGAATCCGATAGCTCATCGTCTCGCTTCTTCTCCGCTCTCCCTTTGCCCAAAGCTCAAGCCCAGGCTACTCCCGTCTCCAACCCTAGGCGGGTCGTCCAATTCAAGCCCCCCTCCGCTGCCGCCCCGAACCAATCGGATTCCGATGAGGAAGACGAGGAAGAGGAGAAGGAGAAGAAGCGGAGGAGGGAGTCGGATTCCGTTGCGGCTCCATCCGTGAAGTCGTTCCTGTCGAGTGTCCTCCCTGCCCCCAGGTACTCCTCTGCGTTGGGGGCGGTTCCTCTGGGCTCTGGGTCCAGCCGGAGATCTATTCTCGAAGATAAAGGCGTCGCCTTGGGAGACAGTGAACTGGGTTCTGGTCCGCCTTTGGAGGTACAGCAGGAGGTACAGCCCGGGTTTGATGCGAATGGAGGCGATGGTTATGTGGATTACAGCAGTGGCTATGGTAGTTATGGGAGTTACGAGTCTGGAAATGGTGATACTGGTAATGCGGGTGGGGATTATGGTCATGGTGGTTATGCGCAGTATACTGGGGCTTGGAGTGACGGATCTGGGGCTGCAGTTCACACGACAGTTGATCATTCGGGGAGCAGCGTGGTGGTGGTGCCGGGGAAGAGAGGGAGGAGAGACGCACCAATTGAGATCATGGAAGTTAAGCAGGATGATTTGACCAAAGACAGGCCCCGAATTGACCCGGCAAAGTCAACTAGGACTGGGTTTGGACCGGCATATCAGGTATGAGACATCGGCTTCTTACTCACTGATGTTTCCCTTAGTTTTGTGTTCTAATGGTTATTGTTATCGACATGCTGTTGCTTTCTTGTATTCTGCATACGTGTTATGAAGAATCTTGTTTAATGGATGTGTGATGAATATGATGCGATGCACCTATTTACTACATCCATTTATCACATTCAACCTTTGAGTTTCATACATGAACCATATTGATGTCGCCATATTAGATCTTTTATGTACTTTTTACTATTCTAGTACTATGTAAAGAGGATCTAAATATGCATTCATCAATCATTGAAAAATGAAATACAAGTATCTTCCTCCTTTATCTTCTATCTTCCTCGTCTCTGTCTCCTTCAGTCCTTCTTCTCTATCCCTTCTGTTTCTTATTCCGGTTACGTTTCTCCCAGTTGAACATTACAGCTCCTGGTCTAAGAGACGAAGTCTCAAGTTCCTGTCACTTACTCCTTTCACGCTACGTAACAGGATGTCCCCTTGATTTGGTTTGCTGTGTTAGAATTTTTTGAGGATAGCCAGACTACCTCACGGAATTGTCTCAACTCTTGGCAGCAACGTTCTAGTTCTGAAGTAAATTTTAGTCAAGGCTAACAGATTATCATCTTCTGTTCTTCAATGAGCATGCACTTAGATCACCAACGCAAAAGTTTAGTGTACTAGTCTGAATCTTTATGCCATTGAAGTAATCTTGAGATTTCTTTTTGCAGCCCGAGTCTTCAAAGGGGAAGCCATCAAAGCTCCTCAAGAGGAAGCATCAAATCGGTACATTATACTTTGATATGAAGCAGAAAGAGATGGAACTGAATGAACGGCGATCTAGGGGCTTTCTTACCAAAGCTCAAACCCAGGGCAAGTATGGATGGTGATTTAAAGATTATATGTTATACTGAACTTTTCTGTCCAGCAAAACACTTCACACCACCACTCTCCAAGCCCCTTTGTAATAAGGATTCTGTATCTTTCTATGTATGGAAAGATGGTCGTTCTGGCATCTGCTACTGGGAGTTAATACTCGAATATTCGGACATTTTATTCTTTGAAATACCCGAGTATGTCCCTAACTATATTCGTACTTGAAGTGAGCCTTTTGATTTATGCAGCAAATACAATGAATATTCATTAGTGTCGCAAATTACAAAACAAAGTTCCATCAAATGGCAGCCATGCTACATATATAGTAAGTAACAAAATCTATAACAACAACTACTAGTTGCCGGTGATATCTTTTGTACCAGGATTTAGATGGTAACTCGTCATTTGCAAAGACCTCGATCAAAACAGTGAAAATTTACAGTGGATTTCATGAAATGGACTTTTCCGAGAAGGTGCTTCGGAAAAGTAGAGAAAAAGAAAACATAACTGGATTATCTTTATTTGCCAGGAGAGATAGGAGACTTATAAGAAGATATATTATCTATATTAAAAGAAAACTAAAGAAGAAAAAAACAGGTTAGGGACTACCAGGTACCACCACAATAAGTTATAGATGGAGTTTAAAAAAAAAAAAAGTTGTTATGAACATATGCCTAGTGAAGGCCTGGTGACATTCATAAGGTGATTCATCAGTCATCACTTTGGAGCAGACTGCAGAGGAAAAATTGCAGTTCAGGCTGAATCTGAGGCTATGCGAAAGACGGAGACCTTCAATTTATCCATCAAAACAATTATGATGGATAAATGTACTTGGTTCACGACCAGCACGGAAAATTACCGGACATGCTTACCAGTCTTTCAGCAGTTCCCCTGCGAGATTCTTGTAGCTAACCTTTTTTTTCTTGGAAGGCTGTGGTTCAGGTTCAGGTTCAGGTTCAGGATCTGCAGCAGGCCTTTTCTCATCCCTAGATTTCGGGGCTTCAACAGTTTCAGTTCTCTTCATTCCAAGACTTGGAATCATGTCCATTAGCATAGCATGAACTGGATCGACCATGACTTCCAGCTTTTCCGGCAGCTCGCCATCCTTGCCGAGTGGCCTTTCATCGCTGTGGATATTGGAAGGTCCTGGAAGCAACTCTTCAAACGTCTCTAGCCTTATGTTCGAATCAACATCACGAGCTTCACAGAGGTCCTGATCTCCATGTATAGATTCTGAATCTTTCGGCTGTACCACCTCTCCCTTGTGCTTTGCTGCGATTCCCCTGTCATGCTCATCCTCTCTTTTTTGCGTCACACCTGTATTATTCTCATCATTAGAGCTGCTTTCTTCAGATTTTTCATCATATATCTTGGCAGGCCGTTTTGCAATACGAGCCCGCGTTCGTGGGGCTTGACTGGCTCCCCTTTTACGCGCAGGTCCCTTTTTACTTTTGGCTCCCCTGTTCCGCGCAAGTGGTGCTCTGGAAGTTCCAGAAATAGACCCATCTCCAGTGTCTTTGGTTACCCCAGCAATCAATGACGATGCTTTGCGATGCCTTTCAACATCCAAACCGGAAGGTGATTCATTTCCTTCTGGGACTTGTCCGCTGGGTAGGGAAGGGCATGCAACAAAAGAACAACTTTAGTCAAATAGAAATAAAACCGTTCATCGGCTAAGGCACCCGGAGGTTCCAACTTGTTCATCAGTATCAACGGTTACAACCTAAGTCACCTTAGTTAGAAGTATAATATATAAGGCTCTATAGCTATCAACAACAATGGTAAGTCGGATGATACAACAAATTAAAATGTATACTTCCAATGTTGAACATGCAGCTAAAGAGAACGAGCCACCAATGCACATACCTATCATCAAGAATTAGCTCCAACTCAGCAGGCTTTAAGCTGTAAGTATCCACTGGCAACTTCATCCCCCTCTCCAAGGAGTCTTCTAGCCACTGTGATTGAATCAAGTGTAACCTCTTTTTACGGAGAAGACGTTTCTCAGAAGCAGTGAAACTAGAGAAAGTACAGAACAAGAGAAGGTGAGGGAATATAAACATGTCAACTTTATAACCCAATAAGATTCAAATTGGAACAACCAACCATGTGCATTTATCTAGTCAAAACAGAATCCAAATTCATACACAATCAGGAGACTCCGATACTATATGTTAGACAAGTCACCTAGTCAACACTTCATTGACTCCCAAAAACAATAATGACACAATAATACCAGCAGAAGATACCTCGAGGCAATTTGGCCTCTTTCCAGCTTCTGCGTTAACTAAACCCTAAGAATGAACTTCCACCAATAAAAATTGAGAAAAAGGAGTTGCAAAAAGCGAAGGTAATATGACTCCAACTGACAACATTTGTATCCTGTGAATATGCTTTATATCCAAGTGTATGAAAAATTGTCAGCCAAAAATGCATGCCATTTATTCTGACCGATATGGGCGGTAGTGAAACATTAAAAATCCAGAGTACCTTCCTCGAATAACATCAAAATCAATGTCAGAGTCTGGAGCAGGTAGGAATACCACATGGGTACTCTCTCTGAGATCGCGGGTGACTTTTCCTCCTCCCATCACAATTTCAAGCTTCAGCCTCCTTGCTGTAATTTCCAGCAAAGCATCCAACTCTAGCTCTCTTTTGAAACCAAAAAAGAGGTAAAGAGGTAAAACTGAGCAAGCAATACAGCATCTAAAACTCTAAGATCAAGTTAAAATAGCCATCTGTATTCATCAGTTAATGAAATAGATAAGAGTGTAACATATAAAACCATACGTGGATGGTAAGGGTATCAAAAAATACACTGAGCAACCATTGAAACGGCACCATATTTCATCTGGGCAGTACTTCTTCCTTCTATCATCTGTCACATTGACATCTGCTGGTGGCTTTATGTCATTCAAAAGCTGCACCAATTCCCATGCAACCAAGCAGATAGGTGAGTCCTGAGATATGCTAATTCTTTTTGGTGAATATCCAACTGGTTACATGCTCCAGGAGGGAAAAAGATGCATGCAAGTGTACCAAGATTCTTCTTCATTCGCATCCAATTGCCTATGGTATGGTATCTAAAAGATTGGAGGGAAGTTTACCTGTCTAATATCAACAAGGTCAAGGTTCCAGTAGTAAGAGTCTGAATACTCGTCAATCTCTTCTTCCAACTTTTCCTTTGTGGTGTTTGAAATAAAGAGGAAGTACCTTCATCAAAAAGTTCTCATAAGAATTACACAAGATTAACCAATTTTGTTCTACTGAATGAGCTAAATCATGGAGAGGACCAACTTTGGCTGCAATGGAAGAAGCTTCTTCTGAGATACACAGTCAAACACCCAAGAGCAGTGAATAACATCACCTTGAAGCTTTGCTGCCTGATATTTAATACCTGAGAAAATATCTCCAAGTCAATTTTCAAATGCCACCCACACAGGGGCGTGGGGAGGGAGGGAGAGACAGAGACCTTTGCTTTCTGCTGCAATGCGATGCGTCACTGCGCTGTTTAAATTCATTGCAAAAGTACCACCATTTTCAGCAACCATTTTGTGCAAAGATTCCAGGGAATGTGTTGGAGGCACGTTTACGAAATCTTTATGTGTTTTAAGAAATAGACAATATGTAAGATTTCTATGGAAAAAAAGCTCAAGACCAAGGAGATGTGGACTCTCGAAGTTGCAGTGTCACCGACTATTGAGCGATATAGATACAAATTCAGTCACATAAAATCTGGCCGAACGGCGACCAAGATTCTACAATTGATTACAGAGAACCAGGTAAAACAAACAATAACAAGGGGAAAGCAAGTCAATCGCAAAAAAAAAAAACAAGGAGAAAGCAAGCAAGCGCAACAAATCATGCAACTTTTCCATGCTACATCTGAACAACAAGTAGTGGAACTCAAAAAATCCAGAAACTTAAGCGCAGGTGGAGTACCTGAAAGCCAACTTAAGGAAGAAGAAAGATGCATATAGATAAAATTAGTGTTCCTTTGGATAAGATAAAACAATCAATCGCTAGAAGAAAAGAAACAAAAAAGCAATAGGTAAGTTATTTGAAAAGGTGTAGCATCAAATAGAAGTATTTAACATGTTAACAAAAAAAACTTATAAAATCACAAGTTAACAAAAAGGATACAAAACATAATGTTAGAAAATATCATGGATTGCCCTTCAACATTGGAAACATCTGTGTGAATAAGATGAGAGGGAACAAGATATGCATTCCTTCTCTCTCCTCGTTTTGAAGATTTGGGTCGGTTAGGTTTGCTTCCCTCCTGCATTTGTTCTTTTCCCTTCTGAGTGGTACCATTACTTGAATGGATCAAATCCACAAAAGCTGAAACAATATATTAAAATAACTTTTTAATCAAATTCAAACAAAGTCACATCTGGTTGTGACAGATTCCAAAGTTGGAATTGATAACATTATTCTAAGCAATTAAATCGTCTCACCAAGGAACATTTAACAAAATAGATTCATCAAACAGTACTGTCAATTTAAATTAAGGCAGCTTCCTTCTACTTACTTTGTACATCAAGACACTCATACCAAGGTTTGTCATATCTCACTTTGTCAATGCGTGGAAATCTCAACCCATATGGTGCTGCAAAAACCTAGGAGCCAGAACAAATAAAAAGTCATAGACAAACAGAAGCATTGCCAGAGCTAGCAACAAACAATTAGAGGATTGGACTACCACCGTTCAGAAGACACACCTCAGATCTTATTGTCCGAATATCACTTGTAATAGATAGCATTATTGATCTGCAAAACCAGCACATTTAAAAGTCTGAATATCACTCTAAATAAAAGTACTATAGATGGGCAAGAAAAAAGATAGGGAGACAGAACCAGGAGACTAGTTTATGGTTCAACCACAGTGCTCATTCATCTTAACAGTAAACATAAAGATAAATAATATTTTACTTCTCCGGACTCTCGATCCACACATCTGGTCTCTCTTTTGAATGATTTGTAACTTGATAAAAGGTTGGAGGTGCTTTCTTTGGATACTCGTATCTCCTGATGCAAGATAGAAGCAACAAAAACAGGAGATGAATTTCTGCGTCAGCAACCAAAAACCTATTCCATGCTGAATGTCAAATGAGCACTCATATTGGTTAATTATTTATACTAGCAATTGCATGCTTAGCTGATCACCCCAGAAAATATAGGCTACCCTTTTCCCTTGGGATATGGTTCTACTTCTACATAATTTTCAAACGAATAGATACAACTTTTTTTTGGATGAATACAAGTAGATTAACATAATAGCAGACACGTGTGTTGTAAAAGAGCTCTTGCTTTAGAATGTCATACATACTAACTGTCCAAACACTAAGTGGACCATATTCTACTCTGCTTAAGCATCAGCCAAACATGCATAAAGCCACAAACAGCCCGAGGGGTAAAATGCCTACATCTTGCAATTAAATTTGTCATTTGGTGGAACTTTTTATTTGCTTCTAGAACAAATAACATTGCAAGGTTATTTCTCATCTAAATGAGTATCAAGGTCCAGAACTTGAATAACTTTGTTTCTTTACTTTTTTGTTGAAGGTTATTCTTTGTTTCTTTCGGGTTTTGAAAACTAAAGAGAGGCTATCCGTCTAGGGAAGCAGCAGCCTCAAATCAAAGAGGACTTGAAGATCGCCCAAGAAGGACGACACCAGATACGGGGACTCAACCTAAACCATATAGGCAAAAGTCAAAACTATCATTTCCAAATCACCATGCTGAAAGAAGCTGTCAGATACTGAGACCAAAAGGTCCTCTGAAATCGATCCCGAAATAAAGATAGATGCAGAATGAAAAAATAATTGAACAACAAAACAGACTGCATTCTAAAAGACTAATTTCCATTAATGCTTGAGCTTATAACCAATATCCAAAGGTGATGCATTTTATCCATACGTGATTCTAAGGAAAGGTTTATCAGTTGTCACCATTATCATTTCTATCTTAAAATGGAATAGATAAATTTTCCTGTGCCAATTGTACGAAATAACATATTAAGGCCAGTGCACAGACTGTTAAAATCTAATATCCAACCAAAAACTTTAAGGCAATGAGTTGGTGATTTTTCAACACTTATAAAGTAGCTCATCCCACATGTTTTAATCAATGTGGACACTTAACACACCTCTCAAACGAGACCCACCGGGTCAAAGATTGTACTGACTTTGACTTCACCAAAGTGCGAGAAATGGGTGTCGTGCTAGCTAAACAATGGGTACAGGATCAATCCGCTCTGATACCATGTTATTATCTCCATATCCAACACGACACCTTAAGGCAATGAGTTGGCGGATTTTCAACTAAAATGGCTCATCCCACATGTTTTAATCAATGTGGGACACTCTTAACAGAACATGTGGAATTTGCTTCTGGTGTGTTCATAATAAGCTATAATGACAGGAAAATACCAGGAAAGCAAGTCCTTAACATACCTGAAATAAGGCTTCAGTTTTGTAACAACAGCATCTAGATCATCATCAGATAAGCCAGTTCCCACCCTGCAGAAGGAAATAAACCTGCAAAAGAGAGAAACGTATGCACTGAATATAAAGTTATAATGGTCATGACAACTGGCTTAGTTGAAGAGATGTTGAGAAGTGGTGGGCATCTCAACTTATAGGTAACCATCTAAAGACAACAGCAAGTTTCAATAACCATGATCTGTTTCAGTCACGGAGACGTAAGATAAAGGGCCTTATGGTGAAAGACCATGAAAAGTTGGAAAACAACTAGCCTACATACCGCTTCGGATATGTATTTGGTGCAGGACGCTCAGCTAGGGCAACCAGAAATTGAGCTACCTGCAATTTATGAGAACCGTGTACAATGTCAAATACAGAACCAATAATTTCTGGACATTAACCACGTCAACCAACCAAGTCTAGGGCATATGACATGAAATGAGAAGAAATTCACTGTGGTTCTTGTAATACTGAATGTAAAACACTTCCAAAAACAAGAATGATTCGGATAGTAAAACTTTAGCTACCCCAACTGATTAAATCAAAGCTTCTTGCATTATGACCAACCCGGAGAGAATAACCCTTGTCCCTTGATCACATGATGGTCCCTAAAATTACCATTGAAAATATTGCACACGTTGGTATAGGTTAAAGAATTCTTGCATACCTCACCACCACGTCGACCGGAACCATAATATCCTCCTAAAATATACAAAAAAATTATAAGAAAAAACTCAAGTAGAAATAAGTATGGGCTACACGATCAGAAAATCAAGAATGCACCTATGATCAGAACATCTAAATCGGAACCAGCACGAACATAGTCAGGCTTCAGTTTCATCCATTTCCCACTTCTATCCCCTGGCTCCCACTTGGAACCAAGATCTTTTATCACTATTCCCTCATCTCTAAATGAAAAAAAGAAGATAAGGTCAGACATTAAAAATTTTAAAAATATGGAACACTTTCCACCCATCATAAATTTCTATACTAAGCGGACAAACAAAACAATGTTGGAGAAAAGATTTACACTAGGTAGTCAATGGCAGATAGCGTCGCGTAGCGGCGATCTTCTAAACTGCTATAGCGGATAGCGGATAGGGGCTATTACGAAGTCTTAAGACAGGGTACATAAACACTAAAGAACTCAAAAACAGAGGAAGGGAGAGAGGGAAGAGGAGAACCCCTGGTTGAGGTGGGAGTTTTAATCATGTGAAATTGACCTTTTTGCCCTCAAAAAAGTAAAAGAGAGAAAAAAAACGGGGGCAGTTAAGGAATTTTATTTAAAAATCCTAATAGCGGCCGCTATGGCCGCTATGTGACCGCTATAGCGGCCGCTACAGCCATTACGACAAATAGCGCTTAGCGGGCAAAAAGCGTAGCGAGAAGGGTGCCAACTCCGCTATAGCGCGCTATTGAAAACCTAGGATTTACAGACAAGCAATCATTGCCTTCCGCTACATAACACCAGCATGCAAGATCAACTAAGAAAAGACCATGCAACTTTGTAAATGAAATAGCGTTCACACTATCTGACTTGGTCAAATATCCATATCAGAAATACTAATCCAAGAAGCAGGTTATGCCAAGGCAAACACCATACATATAGTATAAATCAGAATACGTAGCAATTGCTAATAGACAAAGGTTCTGGAAAAACAAGTCTCGCACAGGACATAGAATTCTAGTTTAAACTTCTCTGCAGAAAGAACTTCTACAGGATTTGGATATGTGCTCAGAGCCACAGACCTACTAAAAACAGTTAAAAGCTGCCACTATGTTCGCCCATAAGTTATAATGGAGACAAAAAATAATACAGATGACCATGAAGCCAAAAAGTCAAGACAATATTAACCTGTTCTCAATGGTTTCTTTGTAGAATCTCTCAACATCATCCACATCATGAGCAATAAGGGACCAACAAGGTTCTCCTGTATTTGAACAGTTTAATATAGTCATTTACGAACAGAGACAAACAACCAAATGGCAAAATTGTGATCATTAAATGATTGTCAGATGCAGGAATATAACATGCACACCAAGAATCACACACACCATGCACCTGGAAGACAAGCCAGCCATGGTTAATGTGGGCTGAAGTTGCATATATGTTAGGTAATCTATTGACGCAATTTGTAAAGGAGTGAACATTATGGAGTAAGCTAGACTTGTGATATACTAGATCAATAGAAGTAACTTGAGTTCTAGACTGTATCAGAACAACTAGCCTACTAAAGAACCAGCTGGAGACACTCGTCATTAAGTGTCTGGTAATTGAACTGTATGCTCGTCCACTTAAAATGTTAAAACAGACAAATCCAAGAGCTTGAACTAATAGACAAATCCTAAGCAGTGATTTTGTAAAAAAGGATATGCAACATTATGGCCCTCATCGTACAAAATACAAACAGGATACCTGTTAAAAATTCAGATTTGTATATTTTGCACACACACTTGCAGCCTCATAAGGTATTAACTCTCTAAACGAAAATTAGTCTGGTCATTACAGCATGATTTGAAGCTGCATAGTCACGATGTCTACTGACGATTACCGCTCCAAAGAAGCAGTGATCTTATTGCAGTGAAATATCAGCATGAAATTATGACACGAGATTTAAGCTCTAAATTGATATCTACCAGGAAGACGATGACTATTGAGGCCTCCCTTGGGAACTAATATCTCCAAGCGACCTTTGAGAGGCTGCACAACTTTTTGAAGGAGTTCTTGCCTTTCTTTTAAGCTCTGGTGAATTACACTAGTATCTCCAACATAAAGAACATCGAAGGCCACATCTTCGCAGCAAGTCAAGGTTCCAAAATTGTTGATCATTGGAGGCTTACAGAACCATCAATCTCATATTTTGAGACATCAACAAAAGGATACAGCACAACTGCACACAAAAGCAGACATTAAACTTAATTCACAAACTCGGGTTCGTTTATATGGCAGAAATAAAAGGATATAAAGGTGAACCTGTCTATGACTGTCTAGTCCATCCTTTGCCACCTTAGCTGCAGAAAGATAAAGCAAACGTGTCTCAATGTTACCAGAAACACCATCTCATGAACAAGCCGTAAACAAACCAAAGAGTACAAAGCTAGTAGAAATCAAACGAACGAACAAATATTTTATCTACAGTGTGATTAAGAACCTATTTCCTGATTTGAGCCAAACTCAGTGAATCGGTTCAAGGAGTTGTCCCAGACCAACATTTCACCATCAAGAATACACCTGTAGAACAAAGCAAATGAACTCCGTGGAGTTGGAAAAATACTACAGATGTCACACATAAAAAAACACACAGGATAGACCTTATTCCAACATTCGCCAAGAGCCCTAGGTGAAAAAGTCTCGAAACAGTTGCAAGTTGGCATATTATTTAGATGATTAAAGTTCATCACGTAATAAACAGACTTGGCAAAAAAGGGAATCTTTGTAACTTGTTGCACAGAATAAGTGTTTAAAGATCTCATGTTGATCACCATTTGGTATGAAAAGGGTGAATGATGAATGAATTTTTAAGCGCAAATGGCCCACCAGAAACGACATACGATTCAACATAAGATTTTTCTTTCTACTTCTCAATAAATAAGATTTTTCTTTCTAATTAATCAATGAATGTGATTCGTATTAATTACAACTTATAAAGAGATAGGAGAGTTGAGGCACTACCTCTCTGCCAATACATTTTTCATGATGATGCCTGACATAGCTGGTCCATATTCTGAGTGGTCAAGAAAGTTCCTACAAATATGTTGCAGGTCAAGCATTCAACCAGACACACATTAATCTATCTATATAGAAAATTCCAACTTCACCAAGCCTCAAATTTCAATATAACTAAATGCAAAGGGAAGGTGGCGAGGAAGAATGTGGAGTTATGGAGGAGTAAGAAAGAAACTTGGCTTTCTTTGACAGAGAAATTGAAGAATAGAAAACCGAGCACACCAGCTTTGTTTAAGCTGTATGCTGAATAATGAAGGAAAGAAAAAGGAATGGTGAACGAAAAAAGCAGTAAAGATAAATCAAAGACTTGAACCTCGAGAAATAGTGCACTTCTGCTCCATTCTTGTGCACTTGGATCCGATCACCATCAAATTTACATTCCACAACCACTTCCTTGCCATGAAGCTAAATTGGTAACAAACATATGAGTTAAAGATACAGATATTGAATTTTTATATCTCAAACTTGACCATAAAACAAATTTGGTACCTAAAAGAGTGAAACAGATTCTACAGATGTTGGATAGATCAAAATATCCCCCAACTATAGCAATAAATAATCTTCATCTTATCACCAAAAAAAAAATAATCTTCATCTAGTACAATGTCTTAACAATCATGAGCAACCTAGACGAACAGGTTGCAGAACTCATTATGGCAGGTTCAACAAACATCTTACTCATTTAATAGATAATAAAAAGTCAGCTAATAGATGGAAGAGAAAGACCTTTTTCCAAGCAGCATGGGCATCGCTAACTCTATTGGCAAGCTGTGGACGAACAGCCTTACCAACTTCAATATCCTGCAAAAAATGATAAATCATGGCTTTGAATTAGTTAACTGGAAAATGCTCAAGGCAATCAAGCTAGTTGTCAAATTCATAAAACATGTGACATTCATCATTTTCTAAAGCTACTGAAAGAATCTCTATCTGGTAAGAAAGAGACATTGGGCAGCTTAGTTGCCTGACCTAAGGTTGGTAGTCTCAAATTGTTCAGTCTTTCCCATTGGTGAAGGTCTTCCTTTTTGGCAAAGCATAAACAAAATTTCAAAAGATCCAACTCACTAATTAGGTATCCACACACACAGTAATTGGAAACAAAGAATTTAGGAACAAGTAATATTGAAATGACTCGAACCATAATCACATCAGAAAAAACGCCTTATAATGGGAGTTTAGTGCTCTCCAATTAACTTGCGTACAAAATTTGAAAATACATATGAGAAAAATATTATAAAGCATCAAAAGGTTGTACCATAGACATCACATAGAGCAAATACCCTCCTCTACAAAGTCCAAACACTAGAAAATTAGATACATCTGGAAAAAAGGGCAAAACTCCATTTGAGTCCATCCATCAAATCATTGAAGTTTTTTTTTTGTTCAGGATCATTAAAGTTGGATTCTCCCCTTTAACAGTTCTGTTCCTCTACATTTTGTTTGTGGAATAGTAACCATGCAAAAGAAAGAATAGATTGCTTCTGTTGAATTTAAAAGTCCAATACTTTAGGGGTGCAAAATGGTCAAAGTACTGTTCAAAGCACACCTGGCGCTTATGCCTCTTACTTCGATCCCTCAGCTTCTCACAAACCAACTTCAGGTCACAAGTGACATTAAACAAATCTTCAGCATCGGGATGGAATTCATGAAATATAGTCTTTTCACTAATACCCAACTTCAAATCTGCAAGAGAAAAATTAAGTTCAAACTTCAATTCATAAGAGTGAAAGCAAATGTACAGATGTTCATCAGCCGCCACCTTTGAGAATTATCATGATGATCCATTTCATTTCCTGGGCATTTGTCTTCTTGATTAAACTAGAAATAACAGATATCTTCTCGTTCCTGTATAGAAGCCACAATCAATTGCAAGAAAAATAATTAGCAGAAGTGTTGCATACAGACCATACAAGATCACCTAATCACCAGAACATTTCGGGACCAACTAGGGATAGTTGAAACTTGAAGTGAAACACATCCGCCGGAACCATTAGGTTCAAGTGTCGAAAAAGAAGAGATTGGCCACAAAGTCAGAGTTAGGTGTTGCAAATCTCATACTCCTAGACAGATGTTTGCCCTTATTTCTGATACACCTAATAAAAAATATTCTCTTATCATTCAAATTGGACTATTACAGTTTCAGAACTCTATTTATTGCAATAAAAGTAAAAACACAGTCAGATCTCATATTGTTACGTGACTTCATTGACATCCCAGGTTTTCTCTCCCAAGGGAAACTTGCTCCGGGATTCCCAGTCCTACTTCGATATCTAGACAACAAATAATCCACAGATTGAACGACCGATAACACAGAAAAATTCTCAACTTGAGTGCAGTTCTGCAGTTTACTTAAAATTTGAAAAAATAGAAAAACCAATCAACGATTTAACTCCTTTGTTCTGCCAATTATAACATCAATAATCAATTTCATCGTGGATTACACGATCAGTGCCACAATAGATGGTTTGACATTTAAGAACATTTTCCGCTGGCAAGCAAAATGGTAAACTAGTTACCTGCTTTCGCTGGAAGCCAGGCGGTCAAGCAACTCATTCAGCTCCTTAATTGTTAGACCACCCGAAGCCATTCCTTGTCTACGCTGTAATACCTATTAGAAACAGAGCAATACACCATTTTCTCAGATAATAATGCACCATTCATGCTATCACCTATCATTTCTTTTGTAAGTGGAATCCCGCAGGAATCAATGATCAAGATTCAAGCTAAAACCTCCGGTAAGAGTTCCATAATAACCGTAAGCCAATGAGCTGTCGCTTATTCTTGTTCCGTTTTCTCAGCTAATCAACTAACGGAGCAAGTAACTAATTGATCGATCTAGTAAAGCCAAACAACTTCGTTCTCGAAATGCAACAGAAAGAAAGAAGAGTCGAGAGTGAACCTCGCAGGCGACGAGGGCGAAGTGGCCGGCGTTGGATCCCGTGGCAGCGCCTCCCTTGCGCCAGTTGAAGAGGCGGAGGGCGTCGGGGGAGTCGCGGGACATACCGAGGGCGTCGACGAGGGAGGTTGCGAGGACGGACTCCTTGAGGCCGTAGGAGCCACGCTCGCGGTCGAGAGACGGTAGGAGGAGCCGTACGGGGCCGAAGTAGTCGCTAGGGTTGCAGAAGGTGTCGAGGAACTTTCGAATCTTGGACCGCTTCTTCGCCGCCTGCTTGCTCTTCTGTATCCACTCGAACAGGGAGACCATAACACTGAACTTCGTCTCCACTTCCCCCATCGCCTTCTTCTTCCCTTCTCTCTTTGATTTTTTTTTTTTTTGATCTTCTTCTTCTCTCGTTCTTTTTTCTATTTGATTTGCGATCAAACTGCCCGCCAAAGCGATGGTTGGGTTTCCGGCGGTTTCAGCTTGTGGGAGAAGCTTCGGTGAAGTGGAACGACGCCGTTTAAGCTGTATCTTGTTTTGAAATTTTCTTTTGGGATGTTAAACGGCAATAAGTTGTAAACTACTTAATTTATCTTTTTAATACAATTTATAAAGAGAAACGAAAAGCTCCAAAATTTCTTAGATTAAAGAAAATGACGATGGACGATGGGCGATGGTTTCGTCAACTTTTAGTGGGATAAACTTTTACTTTCTTACTAATTATGATATTTTTGTATGAGCAAATTGTCCCGTCGAATGACCATTTGGTCTAATGATATTGAAGTGGGACGGGGTGGGATGAAGTCCAGAGTTCGACTCCTAATATAAACATTTAATAAAATAAGATTTAGAATAAAATCTAAAAAAAAATTGCCCCCCACTTGGACCAAATATGTTCACCTCTCGATTCAAGGTTTAATGTCGGTTGACTTTTGACCGTGTTTAGGACATGGCACCATTCTCTGTTCTTTTATAAGTAAAATTTTAAGATTAGTATGATAATTACAAAACCTTTATCTATTGAAAAAAATTTCAAATCATGTGATACATCTTTGAAAATAGGATTTGGTTCTACCTTTTATAAATTTCAAATTCCAATCTATTATTATTATTTTCCCCCTAAAAAAAATCTATATTTACTTTTACTAAGTTTCATCGATATCCTTACCCAGATTGTAGTAGGCCATAAGTTCGAAAAAAACACACATATATTATATAGCATAGTAAGGTATTTTTTTCGCAAAAAAATATTTAGATTAACGAAAATTTATACTAATTTAAAAAAAGGTACAATGTTCATATGGCAAACATAATCACTGTGATTAAATTTACGTTTCTACCTGGGTATTCTCTGACGCCGAGATCTTATATTAAACTCATTATATGAGTTTTCTATGAAAATTGAAATTCGTGTGATGTTTAATTATATTCATGGTATGTTATAAATTAACATGTAAAATTCTTCGGTGTAATAAAATCTTTTTACAGTGATATCATTGAAAATAATATTTTTTAAAATTAATAAAAAATATTGGTCCCAAGTATAAATTAGTAATAAAATTTAATAATCTTTTTATTATAATAACTAGTATTTTTTATAAAAAATTAGTGCTAAACGGTCTTAGTTTTTTTAAAGTATCGTTTAGAATATATATATATATATATATATATATATATATATATATGTATATATATATATATTTACATGTTGTGCGAATGCAAAAAATATTTTAGATACTAATTTGTGTTAAATTTGTTTATTTAGTAAATTTCACATTATCTTCACATTCTAAATTATCTTCAAATAGTACTACTTTAAAGAAATTTTACACTAATAACAAGGATTTAGGTTCTCATTTGGATTTATAGATCCCAAGAAACTGAGTATATATATCTTTTCAAACGAAAGATTCCTAAGATTTCAAATAAATTTGAAGGGCAATTTTCAAATTTAATGTTTTTAGTTTTTTTTTTTGGATTAGATTGAATGTAGAATAATTTAAATTCTATATCATATAAACTAATTTGCATAATCTGTATCTAATTCATTCTCCATGTTGCTTGCATTCTCCATGTTGCTTGCATTCTCCATGTTGCATATTGTCTTCAACGAGCACCAACCTGACGAAAGTGAAAACTGGCTCTCCAGGTTTTTAATATCCACAAATTAATGGCTCTTCGGATAAGGACTGATTATCTCGATGCCATGTGATTTAAAAGAAGAAGAAAAAAAACTACTGCACGAAGTGAGATAAGAGACGCAGAATCAATTAAATTTGATATATTAAAAATAATTAGTATTAAATATTTCTTGAGACAAAAGATTTATCATCATTAAAAAATCTTCCCTACCCATTTAGTATTAAATGCCAATATGGCGTAGAGACTAAAGTTTCTTCACTTACTTATGTAGTCGGTAGTATCTGTGACATCCAATGATAATCTCTCCAACCCATAGGTTGTACATAATAATCAAGTATTCGCTCACCCATACGCAAAGGTTTATTCCTGTTTCCGCAAAGATTTATTTCTGTTAACATACTTATTCGATGTATAACAACGTAACCAATGTCATCTCTGATTTTGGAATTATGTATGATATTCCCTCCTCGTATGTCATATGTAACTAACTCTCCGACAAACCAACATAGTATTTTTACTCACCAAAAAATTCAAATGCTGCTCCAAACAAATGTCAAATTTGAGAGCTCTTTGCATTTGAGTATCGTATTCGTTTAATAGCATCGAACTACATACAAAACAATATTTATTTACAAACTTCAAATATCATTAGTCGAGTAAAAACATTGAATTCACATATAAAATATCACTTATAATCATATAAACATACTTACATTTATGTGTAGCTGTATGCTTTGGGGGCTAATACAGTGTGTGAGTTTGCCCCATATCAATCTATATCTCCATCATGATAATGGATAAAAGAATCGGCATGAACTTTTAAAGAGTACACATAGTTCTGTTGCTACTCTTTTCACAGTTTCAAATGACCGACATAGACATGTTTTTAATCTACGTCAAACTGAGCTCTAACGCAACATCGAACTATATACCTCTTGTCGATCACTTTACAGTCAGAATACCTTGATGGTATTCGAATTGATGTTGTACCCGATCTGAAAATACCACTCCATATAGGAAAGTATATTCGCGGCACTCGAACCAATCAAAATCTCTAATTTATATGGCATATATCTAGCAACTTGACCATAATCTCATCTGTATACGTAGCCAAACTACATACATTAAATACATACATGAGTAAATTATTAAACTAATTTAGCTAAGCAACTTATAGATTATTAAACTATTCAATAACTTAAACAAATCTATTTTTTTAATTACTTATATCAGTGTTTGTGAGTTAACCAACATGCATCTGTAATATATAACGCTCATACATTTTTTGATAATTTTTCTATCTACATGATCAATCCACCTGCATAACATAAATAAATTACATATAGTCGATAATATTACTTGATCTAAAAATAAATAACTTATTGATTATTATCTAACACTAAGTGTTTATCCTATTTGCTTGCACGTTCAGACTTTTCTTGACTAGGCGAACATGCATGATTCTCTCATAAGCCTACGTGACTAAAAGTGACACAGCTCCTGACAATGACATTCTTGTTGGCTGGAATCTAGTGGCTCTACATAAATAGAAATATCGAAGTGTCATACACACTACCCTAACTGTAAGTGCTAATCATATTTACATCCAAGAGAAATAGTAACTAACAAACATTAATCTTTGTCTCGATTGTCTCTAAAAATAATAAGCACATGACAAATTGTGTTATGTTTGCTCGATTATAATACTTCGCCACCTTATCATCAACATCACCTAGGATTATGGCAGGGTCAAAATTATCGATGAACCATTCAAGTTTAATTTGGTTTGTCACTACCATGTATCGGGTGTGAGCCAGATTCATGTCAAAAAAAAGATTACTCATAATGCCTACCATCGACAAAGTGTCTACCTCCCTATAACTATTTGACCATCAATAGGTAGCTTAAACAAAATAACAATGTCTTGAAGCATTATCGTCATCTCTCCCATAGGCATATGGAATGTGAGTGTCTCTAGCAGTCATTTTCTACCAAAGCTATAATAATTATAGTCTTAATAGTCATAGTGACTATGCATTTTACATCCGAATATCCACCTCTCTGCATGGAGTTTGTGAATGTCTCATTTTTTACTGCTAACACTTTTTAACGATGCTGATATATTTTAACCAGATTGTCAATGCACTCATCACTTTTTTCTAAATCTTTTTGTTCGACATAGCTTGAGAATGATGGATATTTTGGTACCGTAATAATCTTGATTCTCCTTGTCTTCCATCCCAAAAAATAGTCTGATATCACTATAAATCCTTATATATATTGATATCGCTATGAATCCATAACAAATTTTAAAAAATATGCAACTCAATCGAACCACAACCAATACACTGTTGTATTTCTTGATGATTATTTTTGTACATCTTATGTCTACTTATACATGACTATTGGGCTAGAAATTAAGAAGAGGATATTCCGTAATAACTGCTGATTAAGGTAGATATCTTTTCTGAGATTATGGCATGATCATAGGCCTGAGATTATGGGACAATTGTGATCTTGGACAGCTAGAGAATCTTCTCTCTTGGTGACTCCTATTATCCTCCCATAAGTGAAGCATGGGTAACGGTGAACTTAGTCCTTAAATCTTCAAATCGGGTACAAGAGAGTGGTTTCGTGAGAATGCTAGTGAGCTGGTCTTTTGTCGAGATGTACCAGACTTGAAGTCTTTGTGCTGTAACTTGTTCTCGAACAAAGTGAAAGTCGATATCCATATGCTTGGAGTGACTATGAAAGATGGGATTGGCCGAGAGATATGTGGCATATAGATTATAACACCAGAGAGTGGGAGGTGTGGTTGATGGCACGTTAATCTCATGCATGAGGGACTGTAACCATATTACAGAGATAGTAGTTACGAGTGCATAATATTTGGCTTTAGTTGAGGATCGAGAAACCACTTTCTGTTTGCAAAAGGACCACGATATTAGGTTAAGACCAAGAAACACCCCAAAACCAGTTGTAAATCAATGGTCAATGAGACACCAACCCAGTCGTCATTGTTTTATGAGGAGAGGGTGAGGTTTGTACTCGACTTGATGAGGAGATCATAATTGGATATGTCTTATAAGAAATATAGTATGTGTTTAACTCCTCCCCAATAAGCAGAGTCATAAATTGAGCTACTTTATTGATGGCGAGTGTAATTTTTAGTCTGGTGATGCCGAGGTATTTGAGACATCTAATAATTTATCAATAGAGAGGGATCACAGTAGAGATAGCTTGAGTTGTACCATTCATTGCAGGCATAGCGAGTAATTTATAATCATTCATCTTGGTCCTTTGGAGAATCTCTCGTATATATATGTTAGGAAATGAATAAGCCTATAGCTATTCTTTGTGCTTTAATTCCTAAGAAAAAGGACAAGTCTTGAAGATCTTTAACATCAAAGTAGTTATTTAGATACCCAGTTAGTTCATTGAGAAGAGTTGTGTTAGAGCTAGTGACCAGCATTTCATCAACATATATAAGAGCAAATAACCGAATATTATTATGGCTGAGATAAAATAGAGATATGTTTATTTTAGATCCAAGAAAGCCAACTTATAGGTAGTAGTTTTGAGGCAATTGAATCATGCTCG
Organism: Hypericum perforatum; assembly: GCA_012979155.1. Taxonomy (NCBI): domain Eukaryota; kingdom Viridiplantae; phylum Streptophyta; class Magnoliopsida; order Malpighiales; family Hypericaceae; genus Hypericum; species Hypericum perforatum. The sequence continues at coordinate 436,741 of SOPF01028520.1, forward strand.
AGGGGCTTAGTTGAGACCATAGAGAGATCTTTGTTGCTAACACAAGTAGGTTGGGTATTGAGAATTGATGAAGCCAGGTGGTTGCTCCGTATGTACTACTTCTTTAAGATATACGTGCAAAAAAGTATTAGAGACGTCTAGTTACCGAATTGGCCATCAATGATCTATTGCGAGAGACAAGATAAGGCAGACTATCGTTGGTTTGATCACTAAGCTGAATGTATCCTAGTAGTCTACTCTAGGTCATTGTTAAAATCCTTTGGGGACCTATCATACTTTGTATTAGGTGATGGATCCATTGGAATACTACTTAATTAAAAACACCCACTTATTGCTAAGGATATTAGTAGCCTTGATATGGGGAACAATGTCCTAAGAGTAATTCTTGATGAGAGCGTTAAACTCTTCAACCATCGCTCGTTGCCAATGTTGATATTTGATAGCTTGAGTGAAATATATGGGTACCAGATTAGAGCTGGTAGTAACTAGGGCAGTAGGGGTAGACTTACTTTGTGATCAAGTCACCATCAAATGGGTATGACCAGATGGAGCAAGCTGTGGTAGAGGCTGGTCCATTACTAGCAGCACCACTAAGGGCAGTGGCAATGTGTTGTTAGCTTGTTCGGTTGGCCATCATGTATAAACCCTGTTGATTAGAAATTATAAGCCGTGATGTGCTTTTGGGTAAGTTTGATAAGATAATCCTTATGACAATATATGACAATATTTTGGGTTGACTATATGACAAAAATTTTGCTCAGTGCACCCATTTTATTTGGGTGTGTAGGGACATGAAACTCTATGAGTGATGCCTGTCTTAGCAAAATATTTTGTTAGCACATGAAATTCTCTACCTTAATCAGATTGAAAAACTTTAAAGAGTCGACCAAAGAAATTTTTGACTTGATCCCTTAACTAGACAAACATGGCAAACAAGTCAGATTTGCATTTTAAGAAATAGAGCCACACGTACTTGCTGTAATGATCATAGAATACATCATAATATTGAAATCCTTCATAAGAGAGAACAATAGATGATCCCCATAAGTCACTACATCCAGTTTAAAGACCCTAAAGCTTGAAATATTGAAATAGGAAATAGGAGAGTCTGAACTTTCTCAGCACTACAACTATGACATAGAGACAATAAAGTCTTATTTGAAAAAGAAATTGATTGCAATCTGAGAGCAATTTTGATAGCATGGAGATTAATATAACCTAGTCGTTGATGTTAGACTTGGAGAGAGGGTACAGCAATTGCAACATTAGCATGAAGATGAACGATAGAGGAGAAGGTATAGTCTACCTTTATTCTGGCTGTGGTACATGATCTGCTTCGTGACCTGATCTTTGACAAAAAAATAATTACTAACAAATTCCATAATAATTTTGTTATCTCGTGTCAGGGCGCTCAAGGTTATTAAATTTGTACGAGCATTTGGAACACATAACATATTTGACAGGTTAATAGATGACTTTGATAGTGGAAATAATCGAGACCCAATATAAGAGATAGGGAGAGTATTTTCATTATCGAAAGTCACTTCTTCAGGCCCATTGTATTCAGAGTGCATCTGGAGATTTGATAGGTCAAATGATGGGTAGTACCTAAGTCAAGCACCCACGGTAAACTAAAATATTATGATAAAGTAGTGTAGTGTGCCCTCGATGGGCTCGATCTGGATGTGCTTATTTGACGAGTTGAGTTATAGTTTCAGGCTAAATAATTGTGTCTAGAATAGTTAAAGCATTAAACATCTTCTTCTAAAACCAAAGATGACCCATTTTCATAATAGTCTTCGTGAGCCCTGTTAAGCCTGGGGCCTATAAATCTGGTTAGTACTAAAGTGTGGGTTATTTCCTCCCCTTCCAAAGCATCCCCTCTCCTCTTTTGTGATTTCTACGACCACCACACCCGCCTATTCCACAGGTAGCATAATGGACAATCAGAATGAGGGATAATGGCTGAGCAATAGTGAGGTGACACAGATTTGTTTCTGCAATTTTGAGAAGTCTGTGAAGCTCATCGAGAGAAATAGTTTCTCCTCTGGCTTCAATATTCTAGGCAAATGGATGGTAGGTCTCATCTAACCCGAATAAGACCTTTTGAATAATGTCATCATTGGGTAGATCGAGTACTGCAAGTTGATCAACGATACCTTTTACACATAGTAGGTATACATCGATATTGTCTGAAACCTTTGCTGAGGATGCTGAGATCTTGTTTGAGACATAACATCTATGATCAGGATCTAATGTCATACGCCTTTAAAAATGGCCACAACCCACAACTTGTGACAGATTAGAATTTGATAACAATGCGTTCACCATAGTCTAAACTCTCTTGTCATTTTTGAGCCACTAAGATAGTTCGAATTGGAACTCGATTGAGCATCGACAGTTGTGGTTGACTGATACTTCTCTGGAATTAGTATGCTTATATCAACGTGACCATAAAGATTAATATTTTATAGTTGAGGCTCAATTTGAGCTTTCCATAGTAGGTAATTATTGCTATTCAATTTCTCACTGATTTACAGAAGTTGGATGATGTTTTCTGTTGACATGGCAGCCAAAAGAAAGCTTTTTTTTGCTCTTTAAAGAATTAGCTCTAATACCATGAACTATTGTATTTCTTGATGATTATTGTTGTGCATATCATGTCTACTTATACACGTCTATTAGACTACAAATTAGGAAAAGATGTTCTCTAGTAACTACTAATCAAGGTAGATATGGTTGCTCAGATTATGGCATGATCATATGCCTAAGATTATGCGACGGTTGTGATTTTGGACAGCTGGAGAATCTTCTCTCTTTGTGACTCCTATTAACCAAGACCCAATATTTAAATTTTAAATTTGGTTCAATCAAATTGACCATAAATATCTAAACAAAGGTCTGACCAATTAAACCATAACCAAGACCAAAATTCCAATCAAATCCACTGGACATATACTTATGGTAAATCTAGTTTAACCAAATAAAAAATTTATAATTTAAAAATAATACTAATAAAAATTTAATATTATATATTTAATTAATCATTATTTTAATAAAACTATTTCAATCAAACCAACCAATTTATCAACATAATTGAACTATCAATATAAATTACTAATTAAAACTAAATACTAATCACAGATTTTTGATCTGTGTATTGGTTGACACATGGATAAAATATTTATGTATTAATCACGGATATTCAATCTGTATACTGATTAGATGAATTATTTATGTTGAAAATGAATTAAGCCTAAAGTGGCCCAATGCCCGAAAGCCCAAGTCAAGTTAAGGTGGAAGTGGAATGGTTGTACCAAATTGGTTAGTGCAAGAGAAATTTCCTTGTTTATAACGAATTTTCAATCTTGGCTACCAACTTGGTTGATCACTCACTCCCTAGGTTGACCATTGACTTTGCGAGGACAGTATGTAGCACTGTCCGAGCACGAGCACGCAGTACGGGCATGGGTACAGGCGCAGGCTTGAGACCAGGGTTGGGCATAGGCTCGAGGTCAAGAGCGGGTGCTTGGGCCTTAATTATTTTGGAAAATTCTAGAGTAATCCAGAACCCAAACAAAGACGAGATACAAAGGCCAACGGATAAGTCTGTACTTCCAAACAAACACAAGGTGGCAGATATGGTCGACTAGTGAAAGGACACGAGGTTGGACTAAATTAGTATAAGGCTTCCAAACAGCCTGCTAAAGGGGTATGACGGACTAGATAAGGGTCAGGCTTATCCAGAAGGGTCTCTAGACAGGAAATGCAAACAGACACGACTCTTCGGACTCCCTGATCCCCTGCCATTGCCAACCTATAAATAGGCATACCCTCCTCACTTCCAATCTATCCCAATAGCAAGTGCATTCATAGCATTATTGTCTTCTCCTCTTCCCCTGTTCTTCTAGTAAAGATAAGTCTGTCCGAAAGTTCTGGGTATATAAGGGTTCGCCTGAAAGTTTTGAGAGTCGTGTGCAACGATCTTGGAAATGCCCAAACATTTATTGTATTTTGGAGATGATTGTTATAACTCGTAATGCACAAAAATATATGGGACAATCTTGTCTTACAGAGAAAGTGTCCAATACTTGCCTCGACTATGCCCGATCCTAATCAAGTACACCAATATTCGATGTCCAACAATTATAAGACGAGATTTTGTGTACTCAAAGATGGCTTCAATGAGCACTGTAGCATTGACCACGGACCCAAGAACTGTCCATGCCAAAATGCTAGCAAAGTTTAATGGTACCGAGTTGAAGAGGTGGTAGCAGAAGATGACCTTTTATCTGACCACACTCAACCTAGTTCACTGCCTGAAAGAGGAAGCGCAAAAAATTACTGAAAACAAAATGGATCAACAGAAGATCAATGCTCTCGATGCATGGAGTCACAATGACTTCCTGTGCTGTAATTATGTCTTGAATGGACTAGACGACACACTTTACAATATCTATGCAGTACACAAGACTGCTAATGAGTTGTGGAGTTCACTCGAGAAGAAGTACAAGACAGAGAATACCGGGGTAAAGAAGTTCATCATTAGGCAGTTCCTTGACTTCAAGATGGTGGACTCTAAGAAGGTCATCAACCAAGTGCTGGAGTTGCAGCTGATCTTTCATGAGATCTAAGTTGAAGAAATGTAACTCAATGAGTCCTTCCAAATGGCTGCAATGATCGAGAAGCTCCCCCTGCTCTGGAAGGACTTCAAGAGCTACCTCAAGCATAAGAGGAAGGCCATGAGCCTAGAAGACCTAATCATAAGGATTTGGATCAAGGAAGACAACCAAAAGTCCAAAGTTAAGCAAGGTAAGACTCCCTCTAAGACCACCGTGCACCTTGCCAAGGAAAAAGGTGGCAAGAAGAGGAAGAAGTCCGGGGACAAGTAAGAGAAGCATGAGCCTAAGAAGAACAAGAACAAGAAAATCAAGGGCAATTACTACAACTATGGGAAACTCGATCACATGGCTAAGGACTATCACTAGCCAAAGAAAGATGACCAAGAAAAGGCCAACCTAGTTAAAGACCAATCCGAGATGGATCTTTTAGCTATGGTGTTCGAGGCCAACCTGGTGGACAATCTAAGAAAGTAGTTTGTGGACACTGGAGCTACCGCTATGTCTACTCGAACAAGGAGATGTTCTCATACTACATCCTAATCAACAAGCAAAAGCTGTTCATGGAAAACTCTGTAATGTCCAACATCGTCAAGCTGGGCAAGGTGGTTCTGAAACTAATCTCAGGAAAGGAACTAACCCTCTTGGATGTGCTACATATCCTGAACATCTGCAAGAACTTAGTTTCTAGCTCCATGTTAAGCAAATCTGGTCTTAAGCTTGTATTTGAGGCTGATAAGTTTTTACTGACCAAAGTGGGTCAATTTATAGGCAAGGATTATCTAGAAAAGAGGCTCTTTTAGATGAATATAATAACTATACACTGCAAGTTTAATGATTGTAATAAAATTAAAGCTTCTTCTTATTTGGCCAAGTGTTCTAAGTTATGGCATGGTAGATTAGGATGCGTAAATTTAAACTCACTAAGAAAATTAGTAAGTTTAAATTTATTACCGAATCTAGAGTTCAACCCTTTTGATAAACGTGAGGTATGCGTAGAGGCTAAAATGGCCAAAGCACCTTTCTATTCGGTAGAAAGAAGTACTATGCCTTTAGAGTTAATTCATACGGATACTTATAATATGAAACACGTACAAACTAAAGGCAAGAAAAAATACTTCATCACATTTATCGATGATTGCACAAGATATTGTTATGTATATCTCTTGAAAGGTAAAGATAAAGCTCTTGATGCCTTTAAGAGGTATAAGAATAAGGTTGAAAATCAACTCAGCATAAAAATCAAAATGATCCAAAGTGATCGAGAAGGAGAGTATGTAGCTCTGTTTGAGGAACTTTGTCGAGAACACGGTATTATTTATCAGATGACTGCTTTTTACTCACCTCAATCGAATATCGTAGCTAAATGCAAAAATCGAACTCTTAAGGAGATGATGAACGATATATTGATTAGCTCGAGCTTATCCCAGAACATGTGGGAGAAACTATGCTCTCAGTTAACCATATTCTAAACAAGCTGCCATACAAAAAAAGGGACAAAACCCCATACGAGCTATGGAAAGGAAGACAACCTTCCTATGGTTACCTTAAAGTGTGGGAGTGCCTAATAAAGGTCAAAGTACCTAAACTCAATTAGGTGAGAATAGGACCCAAGACCATTGATTGCATCTTTATCGGATATGCACAAAATAGTAATGCCTATTGATTTTTGGTGCACAAATTTGAGAACCTAGAATGCAACGTTCTTTGAGGATATCTTTCCTAATAAGGAAAGGAAGGAGGGAAGTCCAAAGAAAAGGACTTACGAGGCTATGCAAGGGTCAAGTCAGGAAGACGATAAACCTAGATGTAGTAAACAGACAAAGATAGCCAAATCCTTTGATCCAGACTATCTAACCTATGCATTAGAAGATGAACCCAGGACAATCCAAGAGCCATTGTCCAGCCCAGATGCACTCCTCTCTAGAAGGAAGCTATCAATAATTAGATAGAGTCCATCATGCAAAATTACACATGGAAAATCGTGGATCTCCCACCGGGCTACAAACCTCTGGGATGCAGGTAGATTCTAAAAAGGAAATATAAAGCTGATGGATCAATCGATAAGTACAAAGCTCGATTGGTAGCTAAGGGATTCAAACAGAAGGAGGGATATGATTTCTTTGACACGTACTCGCCATTCACAAGAATCACATTAATTAGAGTGCTCATAGCTGTTGCAGCTCTCTATAACCTCGAGATCCACCAGGTGGATATAAAAATAGCTTTCTTGAATAGAGAACTAGAAGAGGAGATATACATGGAGCAACCTGAAAGGTTTGTGGCTCCTGAACAAGAGCATAAAGTATATCGGCTAGTCAAGTCACTGTAAGGGCTTAAACAAATGCCAAAATAGTGGCACGAAAAATTTGACAGGACGATGTTGTCGAATGGTTTCAAGATTAAAGAGTGCAATAAATATGTTTACATTAAAGGCAGACCTGAAGCTTACGTAATTGTATGTTTTTACGTAGATGACTTACTAATTGTAGGAAGCAATAACGAGGTTATTGTGAAAACTAAGAATATGTTAAAGAATCACTTTGACATGAAAGATATGGGTCTGGCAGACGTCATACTAGGGATAAAAATCTCTAGAAAAGCTGACAAAATTGTCTTGACGCAATCCCACTACATGGAAAGCGTGCTCAAGAAATCTGAAGTTTTTGACAAACCTCTGGTTAAGACTCTAGTAGATTTGAATCTACACTTAGCCAAAAATCGAGAGGATCTAGTATCTTAACTGAGATATGCTCAAATTATTGGGAGCTTGATGTATTTAACAAACTACACTCATCCCGATATTGCATACTCAGTAAGCAAGCTTAGTAGGTTCACAATTAATCCAGGAAAGGATCACTGGCTAGTCCTGATATTGCATACTTATGGTATATAAGAGTTCGCCCAAAAGTTTCGAGAGTCGTGTGCAACGATCTTGGAAACACCCGAACAGTCATTGTATCTTGGGGACGATTATCGTAACCTATAGTGCACTGAAATATATGGGGCAATCTCGTCTTACGGAGAAAGTGTCCAACACTTGCCTTGACTGTGCCCCGATCCTAATCAAGTACACCGGTATTCGACGTTCAACAATTTATTTAAAAAAAATCAGTATATCCACGTAGGCACAAGATTCGTAAAAAAAAATGGGAAAAGAATCTTTAAGTACCATGTAGTTTGCAAAAAAATTATTTTAGTACCCTGTGGTAAAGAACCTTTAATTCGAGTCATACCTCACCAATTTTCTATCACTTTGGTCCCAAAATTACGATACTACCCCTCCCTGAATTAGAACCTAACCAAACCCAATTCAACCGGACCAAACCCATATTTAATTTAACCCAATGGAGCGTAGAAAATAAGATATGACTTGGATTGAGCTGAAATTTTACAAGAAATATCCTAAAAATACGCAGGACTTACGGAAAAAATTTCAGAAATTTTAGAGGCCCGGAAGTAATTTGTTTTTTCAAAGTGCTAAAACTTTGTAAAATCATATAAAATAGAAAATACATCCAATTAAGTTGAAACTTGTCCCATTGGGAAAAATCATAAAAATACACATGATTTACAAAATAAAATTTAGAAATTTTAGAGGCACAAAAATATTTCTTTTATTTTTCGAAGTGCTAAAACTTCGTAAAATCGTATAAAGTAGAAAATATATCCAATTGAGTTGAAACTTGTCCCAAACAACCTTAAGAACTTTCAATCAATTTAGGAACCAAAATACATCCCTGAGACAAGTTTCAACTTAATTGGATGTATTTTCTATTTTATGCGATTTTACAAAATTTTAGCTTTTTGAAAAATAAAAAAAATACTTCCAGGCCTCTAAAATTTCTGAAGTTTTTTCTGTAAGTCTTGTGTATTTTTATGATGCTTTTTGTAAAATTTTAGCTCAATCCGAGTCATATCTTATTTTTTACGCCCCATTGGGTTAAATTGAATATAGGTTCGGTCCGGTTGAATTGAGTTTGGTTAGGTTCTGATTCAGGGAGGGGCAGTATCGTAATTTAGGACCAAAGTGATGGAAAATTGGTGATGTATGACTCGAAATAAGGGTTCTTTATCACAGAGTACTAAAGTGATTTTTTGACAAACCACAGGATATTTAAAGATTCTTTTCCCAAAAAAAATTAACAGCAAATTTGCAAATTTAAGATGTGTGGTTATATATAAATGTAATCAAATGAAAACATCGAAAGATTTAAGATAAATTTAAAGGGCAATTTTCAAGCTTGGTGTTTTGAGTTTCGGACTTTCGTAAAGAAGAACCAGCCCAGCGAAGGTGAAAAATCGGCTCTCTTGGTTATTAATATCCACGAACGAATGACTGACTCTTCGTGTTGAAAATTTGACAATATTCCTTCTACATTATGATTTTACATATTAGTGATAAATTTTCTCGAAGTTTTCTGAAAGACCAACGTATCATATGTAGACACTTGATAGAGCACCATAAAATTAGTTATTTTTTTGGATTTTTTTTTTTAAATGGTGTTACTATTCATGCAAAATTATCAATTTGGTACCCCATAACTAAAATTATGAAACAAGTGTCCACGTTGGACTGTTTTGATAAATTCCCGTATACTGAACCATTACACGGGATTTTATCCCGTGTATACCAATACACGGGATTTTATACCGTTTGCAAAAAACGGGCTAAAATCCCGTGTATTGGTAAAATATCGCGTTTTGGACCAATACACGAGAAAAAATTCCGTGTTTTGGCTTTTAATGTATAGATCTCGAAAAGTTATGTGGATTCAAAAAAAAAATTTCTCGAATCGGACATCCGAACACCAAGATATTGTTATTCAAAATATTTCTACATAGTCTCTCAATTTGAATTTTTTTAATTTTTTAAATTTGAATAAAATACAAAAAAACCATGAAAAAATAACTTTTGTTAATTTTTATTACATAAATTTAATTTTTTTATTTTTTATGAATCCGTCACTTGATTTTTAATTTTTCAAAAAATTTTAAATATTCAAAAGTCTTTTATAAAAATTAAGACGATTTTTTTGTGCCTTTTTATTATTTTTGTATTTTTTTTCAAATTAAAAAAAATTCAAAAAATTCAAATTGAGAGATTATGTAAAAAAAAAGTTTTGAAGAGTAATATCTTGGTGCTCGGATGTCCGATTCGAGAAATTTTTTTTTGAATCCATATAACTTTTTGAGATCTATACATACAAAAACCAAAACACGGGATTTTTTCCCGTGTATTGGTCCAAAACGCGATATTTTACCAATACACGGGATTTTAGCCCGTGTTTTGCAAACGGTATAAAATCCCGTGTATTGGCATACACGGGATGAAATCCCGTGTACTGGTTCGATACACGGGATTTTATCAAAACAGTACAACGTGGACACTTGTTTCATAATTTTGGTTATGGGGTACCAATTTGGAATTTTTTTATGAACAGTAACACCAAATAAAAAAAAATCCTATTTTTTTCGGCTCTTAAAATCCTCTAATTAAAGATTGCACGCCTGTTCTACACCTATTGGGTTTCTCTCGTTTGGATTATGATTGATCGAATAAAGACGAATGGACCATAGATATTTGAAGATTTCCGCTATTTTCTCTCTCTATTTCATCCATACTTTTGACATACATGTAAAAGTGGGAGATAGAAAAAATGATAATAGAATACGACTTTAATGCTAACTTTCACTTAACAATGTCACATGTACGGTGAGAATTTCTAGTCCTAAACTTTTGCTGCTGCTGCTGCTGCTGCTAGTTATCCGCAGCTTAAGGCTGTCACAGTTCCAACTCATCACTCATTGTAGATAAACGTACATTCTATTATGATTCAAAGCATATCAATCTTTGATTGTCTCGTATAAGGAATGTGACTAATAAAATAGAAACAATGTTTCACATGACAATAATCAATTTTACTATTTTAATTATTTGATGGACTAATAAACTACATACAGGAAATAACTAAACGGGCAGTCAAAAACTATTTAGTCTAAGGTACAGGACGTTAGAGAATTTCATCGAGGTATAATATTTGAATCATGACGGTATGCAAATTTACCTTTCAAAAATAATTAAAGGAGCAAAAAATAACAACTAAAACATAATAAGAGAAACTTTTCTAAAAGAACCAAATACAATAAAAAGTCCAACATGATAACATCTTGCCAGAATATTTAGCTGTCTGGGTTTTTTTTAATAAAGTATATTCACTTTAAAACTTCTAGCTAAAAATTACAAATCCAACGAAGAAACATTAAAAAGAAAAGTCAAAACATCTAAATTCTAATATATGTATTTGAAAAGTTAATTACTGAGAGTTGATTTAAAATATTAAAAATATTATTTGTATTTGTTTCCTAAATAAATCCGATTTTAGACTCCGATGAGATTTAAAAAAATATATAATAAAGAGGCCATATTGTCCCCTTTTTCACCAGCTGCTTGGATACTATGATATATTTATGAAAGAATACTAGGAAGCAAAAACCTGCAGGAGGAAGTACAATGACATATACAGAGAAACTTTATTTTCTCGTTGTTCTTGCAATTTTTTTTTCGGGAAAATAAATTCGAAAAGTTTAGGAACATATGGCAGCTAGGAACGTCCAGCACATCTCTGATCTGATGAACTGCACCATTCATGTACTTTTGAAGAATTTTAGAAGCTTTGTTTGACAGAGAAATTACTATTCCACGAAGGGTTTTGATGCATTTAACCACTTATTGATATATTTCATGTTATATAAATAAAATTTTAAATTAAAAACTTTACTCCTTTTCTCAATTGTGAGCTCATAGCCTGTGACTTGGACAACAACAAAAAGAAACTCTCTGAAATTATATGCTATGAAATTTTTTCCTTTACTTTTTAGAAATTAAACAAAAAATTGTAATGACACGAAACATATTTTCTGGCAAAACCAAAGTCAAAATATCCATGTTTAATGAGAACTCAACAAAAGGAGTTTTACCATCATTTTAAAATTACCCCATAAACCCAATTTTGGATAAATATTATATAAAAGCACTCATATGATGCATTTACATAATGTTATGAACTTTAATTCATCATTGAAACACTCGCTGGTTCGTAACACCGACCAGTAAAAAGGTTCATGATTTCGAACACTCAGAAGTAAAATTATAGCCTATGAATTCCACTCGTTTGGAGAGCCCAATTAATAAAATTTGAATCTTTAATCTGCGAAACTTTTTAGTGGAGCAGCACGAACACGATTGGTCGAGAGGACGAAAAAAATTAAAAGAGGAGCGCTTCATCATAATTAGTGCAACCCGTTTCTCGCTCATCATTCATATGTAATTTATATATAAATGTGTAAATTTTGAATTTGAAAATTCTGATCTACAACTTATATAAATATATGACTTAGAAATCTCTCATTGAACAAGATAACTCCAGCACATTGCTCAAATAAAAACAACAATTAAGACGATCGATTTTATCACCTCTCCCCAGCTACGAGACCATGATGGTCGTTGTGTGAGTGACTGATCTTCCACGTCATTACAAAATCTCCTAAACTTAAAGTAACCTCCATAGAACATACAAAAAATTATTGTTAAAATCATTGTTCTCTTAATAAATATCTAAAAAGGAAAAGAAAAAAAAACATTGTCGTAATAATAAACAAATTGGGTTTTAGCTTTTTTAAATATATCTGTATAAAATATTTACTTTTTTAACTATAAAAGTTCATCAATTAGTGTCCGAATAAGAAGATATTTAGGAGAAGAAAAAGATTGTAATTTTTAAAAGAGAAAAGAGACATTATCGGTATATGATTTTTGTAATCGGGAGTCATTGAACCTAATAAGCACAACGTAGGATCCCCATCCGCCACACACAAACCGCAAGTGCAACCAAAAAGGTTCAAATCATTGCGTTTTAAACCTCAGTCAAGAATAGATCCAAGGGTCACAATCTCTCTCTCTCCCTCTGCCTAGATTCACGTGATAATCCTCCTACCTGCAAACTCCACGTAAGCCCTAACAAAATCTAATGCATCCAATGGGAGTGCTCCACGTCAGCGGATAAGGAGCTTTTACCAGGATATCCCGAGGAGTTTTGCAGCTGGTATGGGTCACAAAGTTGGGGATAATGCAACCAGGACTATCCATGCTTTTGCCCATTATTAAGATTATGTAATGTCTCTGTGGTCGATGTGCCCACCCAGCAGGAATTAATCCGAGTTTGAATTGTACGTTAATTAAAACAATTATTTGTCATACCAATTCTAGATGTGATACATTTTTTTAGTTAGAAAATGTCTGTCGTTTTGATTGATATGCTCAATGTTGAAAGTATTTAAAAATTAATACTCCTTATTGTTGATTAATATCACCTAATAAGATTTTTTAAGTGGCTGATCTTAAATGTTGAATAAGCAAAAATGACTTAAAACTTTTTGTCAACGGGGTATTCTCGACCTTTGAAAACTGATTATCTCTCCGATTATAGTTCCACACAAAATATTGGTTCAATGATATGGTCCTTTTCTTGTTCTCCTATTCCAAAAAAAAAAATACATCGTATAAATTGAAGCCATATTTGGAAGTACGAACTCTTTTCATTCTGGTACGTTTATAAAATTCAGTGCAAAATATTAGTACCAAAATCCAAATTACGAACTTCGTATATGACATAACCAACTTAGTTAGTCCGATTAGATCAACAAATATGGATGAGTTATTCTAATTAAATTAAATCAACCAAAATGGTAGTCTAATCTGCTTAAAATTCTGATTATTCAATTTAGTTCTAGGATTTTTTTTCAGATTTCCAAATACCGGTAATTTCTATAAAAGGTTTGGGCCACTAGAGAAAACAAAAGGATAAAACCAGTAAATATGCAATTTTAAGATAAAATAATTGAACCGCCTATAGAGAGACAGCCAAAGGCTCTGGCACTGGTCCCTACTCTCAGAAACTACAGCAATCAAGCCTTGTCTCATCTTATGTTCTCATCTCATTTACAAGTCCAAATAAAGAGCTTGGTTCCACTGTAAATTATCAAGAATATTTTAAATAATATTCCAAGTATGAGTTGATTAAGTAGATACCATTAGAAACTTAGTTGTTCGTCTAAACTACGGCATATTTTTTTAAACATCGGTATGTTGTTATGATAATACATAAAAACATATACAGTGAATAATTAGTTGGTATCAAAATGTTGATAACATATTTCTAGTTTGATTTTCAAGAATATGTGCACAATTTCGTAGGAAAATTTATAAATAATTTTATTACTGTCGCAACATATCGGTTTGTACAATAATATTTCAAAAGTAAAATTTTTCTGTACTTTGCCAGCTTTGTAATTATATATACCCAGTTCAAAGTCGGTTTTCAATTAATTGAATATCACCAAAAACAAAACTTTATATAGAATCCTTCAAACAAAAAATATTGAAATATTTTAATCTCTCTCTAAAATCCAATGGCCGGGCAATGCCGGAGAGAGAAATAATGTGAATTTGTGAATCACTCTGCCATATATATCTTTTCCACCTTCTAAAAAGTAAATATCTTTTCCTCTCCGATCTAAGCATACACTCTTAACGGATCTTTCCCCAATTTTCATCTGCCCGTGACCTCCTGTTCCGGGGACACCAATTTCAGAAAGAAAAAAAAAACATTGTCATCTTCCTCCTAACCCTCTCTTCCATTTTCGCAACTTTTTATGAATCTAACATTATTCCATAGTAAATAGAATTCACAAAAACTGTTACACCACTATATATGTATATTCTCCCAATACATGAACTGTGAGCCATTTTTAGTTTTCATCTTATAAGTTATAGGATAAGAATCCCTCCTCCTCAGATATTTGTCCCCTCTCGGGCCTCTCCCCAACTCAAAATCATTTCTGGGTTTTTCGAGGGTTTTGGTCATTTCTTCCTTCCTCTTGAGGAAATAAATAATTTCTCCTCAAAACATTTCTGGGCATCTCCCAAAAGAAATCACCAATCTCTAGCCTTTCTCTTCTCCACCTCCCTTTCCCTTTGCCTTTCCTGTCCAGGGTTTAGGGCTTTACCAATTTTGTACAACTTTCAGACAAGAAACTCACTAAACCCAGTTTTGGTCTGTTCTTGTTTTAGTCATCAAACTTTCTAGTTCTCCAACACTTTTGGGCAACTAACTGGTCTTTTTATTTTATTTTTATTACTAGTTCCAACTACTTGGATTCCAAACATGTCATCTTCCCCTTGTCTAAGTGGGAACACATACGTACTAGACTTAGAACTAGTGAAATCCACATCAAGAACTTCCCAAATATCTTCCTCATCGCCGTCCTCCACCATCAGCGAGTCGAGCAACTCACCCTTCGCGTTACTTTCCACTCGTAAGGCTCGAACCCCTCGGAAGCGACCCAACCAGACCTACAACGAGGCCGCGGCTCTCCTCTCTACCGCCTACCCCAACATTTTCTCAACCAAACACGTAAAGAACGGCACCTTTTATACTACTACCGGCCCTCTTCTTCTCGATGAGTCGTCGGAGCTGCTGTTGCCCTTCCGGGTGTTCGACAATTCCGGTTTCCTCCTTCACCAGCCGGTCAGAGAGTCTCCGGGGGGCAGCTTCTTCTGCGAGCCTCGGGCTATGGTGATGAGCCCTTCTTGCCAAAGTAGTAGTAGCACAACTACTACGGCTACTTGGGAGGTTGATTCTATGGAAGTTTGTGAAGGGTATCGGGAAGATGACGCGGATTTCGATGCGGAGTCAATGCTTGATGAGGAGGTTGGGGAGGGTATTGATAGTATCATGGGGAATCTGTGCGTCGGCAATGAGGTGGTTGATGGGTCCACGAGGGGTAATTCAGGTAATAATTGTTATATTACTGGGGGAGGTCGAGGGTTCGATCCTTGGTACGCACACCCTATCGGATTGAGCCTTGGTGGGCGGAGTCAATCCGGAGGATTGAGAATTGGCGGGGTGAGAGCTTTGAGGCGCGTCCACGACGAGAATTGTCAGAACTTTCCCATCGTGGACATGCTTCAAATCTCTCCGAGACTCGGTGTCAAAAGAAATTCGAACTCGAATTTGACTTCGAATTATAAGTCAAACTCAAATTTGGAATCCAAGCCGAATTTGAATTCGGGTTCGAACCCAAATTCGAGTACGAAGCTGAAATTGAAATTGACGCTGCCAAATCCGAAGCCAAAGTCGAATTCCGAGGACAACAACAAGAAGAAGAAGAAAAAGAAGGTGGAGAGGCCGATTTCGGAGCTGATGAGCGTGGAATCAGCCAAGGAGGATTCGATGGAAGAGAGTCCAATTCCAGAGTTGGTGAATTCCGGGTTGAAATTGAAGTTAAATTACGATGAGGTTCTGGATGCCTGGTCGGACCGTGGGATGCCATTGCCTGAGGAAATTGCGGGAACCGAAGGAACTGATGTCTCTGTATGCTTCTAATCTCCCACTCGAAATTATTGCTTTTAGAGTAAACAAATATTAACTTTTAAATAATTTTCAAATTTTGTCTGGATATATACCCTATGTCACATTATTTATCGAAAACACTTGTCTTAATTTCATGAAAAATGATTGGAGAATGATTATTTATTGTTGAAGGCTCTGAAATTGTTGTACCTAAAAGGCCCCAGGTATATTTATATATAATTTCATATCAAAACCACCGGCTATAAAAAAATGATTGGAATGTGTCACAAAAGAATGCCACGAGACCTTTTCTACATTGTTTTTGTTAGTGGACCCTATAAATTATAATTAAAAGTTGTTCATCCCCTTTCCTTTTCTATTTATTTATTGACTTGTATATTCTGCTGGCTCTGACTTCTAGTTTGATGCTTAATGCTTGTATTGTTTTACCTTTGCCTTTGTTTTATCCGGAGACAATCAATAAAAAATCCAACCTAATTATTTAACCAATCCGGCATTATAGGAATTTTGTCACATCCTATTTAATTTTAAGAAATTTGAAGTTGCAAATTTGTGAAAATTATTTTTAATTTTTTTTGGCAGGCCAGATTGGCACAAATTGATCTATTCTCTGAAAATGGAGGGCTAAGAGAGGCTAGTGTTCTACGGTACAAAGAAAAGCGCCGGAATCGCCTCTTCTCTAACTCTAAGAAGATCAGATACCAGGTCAGAAAAGTCAACGCTGATCGACGGCCCAGAATGAAGGTACACTTTAATTTTGGATCAAATTTCTCTCTTCTTTAAATTACTCAAACATATTTTCCAATTATTATCACTATTATTAATAAAAATAAAAACTACTATTGGGATAAATTTTCTCATCCATCAATTTTTACTGACAACATCTGACAAGTTGTGGTGTCGGGATCTTGCGTCCACTTGAACAGTGTGGTCCACAGATAAATGTGGGGAGAAATAATTGTGGGTATGGCCATTATTAGCAAGACTTGGTGCTTGTGCTATATCTAAAAAGGAATCAGATTAAATAATTTTTGAATTTTTTTAATGTACTTCGTAGTTGAATAATTGATTTAGAGTTCTCATATAGTTTAAAGTATAAAAAGGAAGCATAAATAACATAAATCTCTAGTCAAAAAACATTTGACCCAACAATTTAGAAGTAATAAAATTTGACGAGAGTTCGTAGTACAACTTTACAATATATTCTTGATATAATTTACTTTTAAAAAAGCATAAATAAAAATCACTGGATAATATGCAGGATTTTTTTATACTGTCAGTCGAATTTATTGCATTTTTTTTAATTCTAGTATTTATTTTGTGCAGGGCCGGTTCGTGAGAAGGCCCAACGGAAGTTTGAGCCACCAAAAACGGGAAGAATGATGAGGCCCGTTTCAAGTTGATACCCGAATCGTAATTCTGAATTTTCGTGAAATCATTTTCTGTTGGAATCAAACTCACAAATACGGAAACTGCTACACTTTTAGTTCTTGCAGTTTTGATTAATTCTCGCTCATTTTCATGATTTTAGTTTCTATTTAGTTCATAGGAAGCCTGAGGAGATGGACATAAAAGTTCACGAAGATAGGAAGAGAAGAAAAGTAGGCCAATAAAGTTGTTTTCTTTTTCTCATGCTTAAGGGTTAAATTTTCTGTTTGTTTTCAATTCGCTACGTTTCCAAGTTGTTTTTCTATGTCTCGGTAATTAATAATTAATTTGTGTTATTCAAAACATTCACTTAAAAAGTGAGATATGATTAAGAAGTTGTTGGTCATAAAATATCTCCTCAAAGATTACTCGATTTTTTAAGTTCTAAATAACCCAAATGACGATACCAAATATTACAAACCAAACTTTCTTGATCATACCATTCATTCCCGAACAAGTTCAATCCAAGTTGAGAGGGAATGGGGAAGAGATCTTCCAATATACCAGCTTATTGTGTTTTGATGTGGCTAGTGAGCTTTTTCTACGGTAGGTGGAATTATTATGTTTATGGTAAATAGATAAAAATTGTTGTGAAGAACTAATAAATTCGATTTTCAAGCTTGAGACAATTTGCGAGGCCCAATTTTGTATGTTACGGATGACTTCTCCTCTGAGAGACCCACAAATGCGACGAAGAATTAATTAATAGCATCCCTCCCATTTCAAGCTCCAACTTCTCTAAACGCCCAAAATTACACTTTGGATCCATTTCCGGACAGTCCGAGTCCAGTGTAAGGAAATCTCAAACCGGATTTGGATTTGGTGCTGGATCCGCGTTTCCAGCACCATGCTGGACACGCGAATTCGGTGGTTAGAACACCCGGATTCGATGGTTTGTATGTATGTCTGATTCAATGGTTTATATATTGTGATTCGATGGTACGGTATGCATGATTCGATGGTATAAAATGTCTCATTCAATGGTTTGACATCCGATTCAATTGTTTGTATATTGTGATTCAATATTTTATATATTGTGATTCGATGGTATGGTATGCTTGATTCAATGGTATAAAATGAATGATTCAATGGTTTGTATATTGAGATTCGATGGTATGGTATGCATGATTCAACAATATAAAATATCTGATTCGATGGTTTATATATTGTGATTCGATGGTATGGTATGCATGATTCGATGGTATAAAATGTTTGATTCAATGGTTCGATAATATAAAATATCTGATTCAATGGTATGCATGATTCAATGGTTTATATATTTGTGATTCGATGGTATGGTATGCATGATTCGATGGTATAAAATGTCTGATTCGATGGTTTATATATTGTCGAATCACAATATACAAACCATTGAATCGGATGTCAAACCATTGAATGAGACATTTTATACCATCGAATCACAACACACCATACCATCGAATCACAACACACCATACCATCGAATCAGACATACATACAAACCATCGAATAAAAAAAACAACCATCGAATTTGGGTATTCCAACCACCGAATCCGCGTGTCCAGCATGGTGCTAGAAACGCGGGTCCAGCACCAAATCTGAACCCAATCCTGTTTGGTTTAGCTTTTAGCTAAATTTCAGTTTGGAAAAAGTCCATTTTAGTACCATGTGATTTGGCCCGTTTCCAGGTAAGTCCTTGTGGTTTAAAAAAGTTAATTCGAGTCCAACATCGTCCAATTTTCCCATTTGGGTCACCTCCGACCGTATCGATTCGTTTTTGTTAAAATGCTCTGTTTTGGTCTGATCAAATCCGGCATTTTCAATGCCGATTGTCGACTCCGGTTGACTTCCCGAAGTGTCCCCAATTTAAATTGAACGAAGTCGGACTCGAATTAACTTTTTTAAACCATATGGACTTAGCTGGCACAAGCCAAACCTGTGTACTAAAGTGGACTTTTCCCTTTCAGTTTTCTCTATTTACTTTATCAGTTTCAGCTGCTTAGTGTAATCCATTTTAGACCAGTTAGTTAATGTACTTGCCTCTCAACCCAGGGTGGGTTAATATACCTTTTCAAATAAAAAAAAAACAGTTTCCTCTACAGGATCATGGTTGGATAATGATTGAAGACTCTTGGTAGAGATATTCGGATAAACCAAACTAAGCTAGTGTTCTTATCTCTAAGCAACTGTTGCAGCATGTTGCTTTGATGATTAACTCGGTTGGAAATGGTGTGTTCCTTTTTCTTTGAGCTTGTCCTGGACTGCCTGGACCATGCGGTAATCTACGATTGGCGCGGTCAATGAAGAACGCAACTGGATACCAACTTGATAATGGCGATTTTGGGGAAGATCCTTGCTTTCTGCTGACAATATTGATGCCTTCTTTAACTTGTCTGGAGCATTGATATGTTGAGCTTCTTGTTTTTCCATCCAAGGATGCTCTTGGATTGGTTTGGTTTTGCTGCTGCTGCAGAAGAATTGCTCATCTGAAGCTTCTGAATTAGGACAATTGGATATCAGTTGAGGGAACTCATGTGGTTATTGGCCGAGGATCCGAAGTTGATGCTCAACTTTTTTCCGGAGATGCTAGCGCAGTTTCTAAGATTTCGAAGTTCAGGTAAAAGCTCGTTATGTGTTTCTATCTGCTCAACTGAAGCTAGGACACTACTGTGCTGCCAAGTTCAGATGTTATTCTTATGTTGTTGCTTAGCAGGAAAATTCTTTACTCTGAAGCTTGAACTAATATATATTCTACTTGTTATTGTTGTTCGTATGCTAAACATATCTGACATTCTATCAAATTGTCTAACACTGGTCATGGAAAACCCTTTGATCTGATCGGTCTGATTCCATCAACCTTGAAATGTTATCTCGAGGAATGTGGCAGAATTGCGTGCCATCAGAATACTTGAGCAAATATGTTCAGGGAGGAGATGCAAATGAAGATCATTCTGATTCAAGGCTCAAGCTTGAAAGGTTTACAAGAAAAGCTGCAGCACAACGCGGACCAGGTTCACCTCTTGAACATGTCCTTGGTAGTCCCAAAGCTCAAGGCTCTTTATGCAGCAAGTTTCTGAGATCATTAGCCCCTCTTGGAAGCAGCATTCGGGCTCTTTCTGAATTACCACGAATTTTGTTTCGCGAATGAACTAAAGCATAGTGCATTGTAGTTTCATGCTGCAAGTTGGAAGTTCTGATCCGAAACTGTAACTAGTTTGTAGCTTCCTACCCACGCAAACACTGAATTTACTGATATAACCTCCCCTACCTTTCTTGCTTCATCTCTGTTGTTCATGCAGTTAGAAATAGCTGCAGTACATCCTTCTGAGTCCCTAGAATGCAACTTCTCCGGTGCCTTTTTCGAGCCGTTTTAGGACTCATTAACCTCTTGTGCTCGGCTTTTTGATTGCATCATTGTAATAAGCTTAATGGTTAAGCCGGAAACATCATCTTTGCTTCCAGTTTAATGACAAGAAGGCAAATGGAGCCTTATAAATATCAGCATTCAAGTAGAAAAAGATTTTGGAGCCTTATAAATATCAGCATATGAGGCATTTTAATATAAGTTTATGATCCTCCATGTATCTATTATCGACTAATTCAGAGTGAAGAACGGTCTAAATCACTATGCAATAATAGCTGGCTGCTATATCCACGTAAGCTTGACAAAAAAGGAGGTACAAAAGAAAAAATTCGACTTGTTCTGAATTAATTAAGAATTTTGAATTAGAGTTTGTAAGAATGCAGCATGGTTTAATATTTGTTATTAGAATTTTGTCACATTGTAAATATCATATCTGACTCATACCTAGATATGAAAATTTCACAAGGAATTTTTTGTTTAATGGGGGGAAATTTCCCAAGGAAGTGAAAAAGGTATAAAAGGCTCACAAGCCCCAGGAAACAGATTTTATTAGCTACAAGTAGAAGGGGACAAGAGGCACATAGTTCCCATTAGCTTCCTCCTTGCTTGACCTTTCCCCTTTTGGCTGTGGTAAATAACACTCTTTTTTTTTTTTTTTCTCTGGTGCTTTATATTGTTTTTATGTTTTAATATATGCTTCAGTTTCCATGTCTTTGATTGATCTACATGCAACCTAGGATGTGCCTTTGTGAGAATTATCATCATGTTCGTTTTGTTTGTTGAACTTGGCCATGGAATATCAATAGGACCCATGTAGTAGAATCAGGAAATTGTGGATTGTAGATTGGGAGAACCCTCATAAATAAGCACTTTTAATCTTGATAGATTTGTTTGGTTAATACTAGCAAATTGTGGATTTTATGCTCTATGGGTTATTGAAACATGATAGGCAATGTCCCAAAAGGGTTTCTTCAACATTTATGGTTTAACATGGTTTGTCCTGTTCTGGGGATTAGAGAAATTTGGGTATTTTGGTGTTGAGAAGGAGGTTGAGGGATGTTTGTTATCTGCCAGGGAGACGACGGGTGTTATAGGTCATTGGTTCCCCGCACGTCTTTCTGTAATTGCAAGATCCCGTGGGTGCGAGAAATTGGACATCTTGTTGAACCCGCTCTTTGGATCTGTTAATTTGCTTCTGTAGGTCCTAATATCAATTTCCCACTATAGGCTTGGTGGGTTTTATGTTGTATGTTCACATAGGCTTGGTTGGCTAGCTTTGAATCCTGTTTGATGTTCTTCTCCTGCTTGGTACACTTACCTTAAAAAGAAAGCTTCATGGTTTCTCATAAAGTTAATTAGGATGCAGGATTTAAACAGCAGAATCTTCCACTTATTGTTTATCCTCCCCATTTTTTGGGTTGGCTTTGAATCTCACTTGATGAGGGTTTATGCTGAAAAGGATATATTGGAGTGTTTTGAAGTGTCAAGAGTGGAGATCTGGTTGGAGTGGTGGCATATGCTGAAAAGGATATATTGGACATGACTTTATTGATCATGTATTGGTCTGGCACTGTTGTGGAATCTTGTGCGAGTGAAGGTTGTTTGCAGTGATTATCTCCCAGCCGATTCAACCTTGTCATCAGAGTTGGCATTAGGAAGTGGCGTAGAATGGAAAGATAAGCAGTGTCTGTCATTTGATTCTGTTCTAGATAGCTGAAGCCTCCGTCTGTTTACATTTGTATCCATTAGGACAGGAATTTTTCTTGCTCTTAGTTATCGCATAAATTTCTCGGCACCCCATCTTTGTTTATTTATGCAAAAGTGGAGAGAAGTTTTTGAAGTTCCTCATGACAGATGTCTACTTGTTGTCTTTGAAAGACTTGGTGTCAGCATCATGCAATCTGCAAGTTGTAGGAACTTCTACCTGAAGGATCCAAAATTTTAAGAACTTTAAGCATTTGGTTTTGGTATAGTTGGAATTTATTTGCAAACATCAAGCATACTCAGGTGAATAAGAAAATAGAATGCTGTCCAAGCCTTAACCTTTGTATGTGTCTGACATGGAAAATCGGTGTTTATTTGTGGTGAAATGTTGCAGATGAGTCCAAGACATAATGAACAGTTCAACAAGTGCTCTGCAGGAGCTGCTTCGGTCTCAAAGAAAAGAGATAATGCTGATTGTCCTATTAGCTTTTGCTCTGGTCCTCTTCAATCAAGCAGGAGTTCGTTGCCAGACAACCATACACCCATTCTGGTTTACAAACGCCGGAAGACCATTCTTGTTTACAAGCGCCGGAAGACCATTCTTGTTTACAAGCGCCGAAAAACCTTTCTTGTTTACAAGCGCCGGAAATTACGTACGACAATTCTTGCCGTCGCCTCAAAGGGGTTCCTTGAAAGTGCAAGCAGAAGCAGAGAAAGTTCTCCTTCTGTAATTTTTTATGCTCCTCCACTTGCAGTAAAAGATCGAGACGTAGAAACTGCACATGGCCACAAAGTTGAAGCGGGAGAAGCTTCAGCTATCCCTATTTCAGTATGCACCAGAGAGCCAAATGATTCCAATTTGGTATCTCATAATTGTAGTTCGGTTATGGTAGATCTTGGTTTTGACGGATTTGTTGAAAAAGTAGGACAGATGGCCATTGAGGTTGAGAGTATAAATGACTGTTGCTCTTCATCGAGGTCCAATGTGGAACTTCTTTCAGCATCTACAAGGAGTGAAATGGATGGTACGTGTGAATGCTCTTCATCTAGTATTATCCTTGAAAATGCAATCGTGGAGGACATAGCGGAGAAAGATTTTTGCATCTCTATGCTTAGAAATCATGGAGCGGTTGGACAGGCTCAGCCCATAGAAAAACAATTTTCTTCTCCTGAAGACACTGGTTTTAGCAATTGCAAAAGTTGTACTCGGTCATGCAAAGCTTGTTCACGTACATCATTTGCTCAAAAGATGCTTATATGTGATCAATGTGAGGGGGCATTTCACTTATCTTGCTGTTATCTTCGAATAAAAGATTTACCAGTTGATGAGTGGTTGTGCCTTTCATGTCGAACAACAAAGCCCAAAAGTCTCAAGAAGTCGGGTTCCAGAAAGTCTATGAGCATCTTCAGTGCAAGGCGCAGAAACAGAACTTCCGGTTCCACCACCGAATTAGGTCCTATAGCGTCAATGTTGAGAGACAAGAAACCATATATGACTGATGTACGAGTTGGAAAAGATTTTCAAGTTGCTGTTCCAGACTGGTCTGGTCCTGTAAACGAGTAAGTTTGTTTCACTATCCTGTCTTTTTTTGTTTTCTTGGAAAGTTTATGATATTAAGGATATAGCATAAGTTGGAAACTTCTATATAAGGTTGAAGCATTTATACCATAGATGATGAGAAAGTTCTATGGTCTCTGTATCTCACACTGTCCTGAGACTAGCTGGCAAATTCTGAAGACTATGAGAAGTGGTTTATTTGATATATAGAATCTTTTTTCCTGTAATACAAATAAAGAGGCGATGAGGCATCAAGTCTTCTCTTTTCCCCAATAAATGAAGTGATCTATTTTGCTGAATTATGTTGCATGAATTGATTAGTGAACGATGTTACGGCTTCTCAAGTTTTTAAGATGCAAAACATCGCTCTGTGACCAGCTCCCATCTTAATTGCTTCTGTTTGGCGAAGAATAAGACGGCACTAGCCTTGTGCTGTCTATTAGGAGGAATGTGAGAATGGAATTGGATTTAGAGCATTTTTTGTGGTTGCCAAGAGATATATAAAGAGCCACTGATGGGGCAGTAAGACTGTCTAGTGTCGTGTTAAGACTGTAGGTATAAGCTCTTATCTCCACGGTTGGTAGTTTTTCTGGTGGTGTTTCAGGTTTCATGCGTTTTTACAGTCATGTAAATATATATGATACTTGATATATGTTTCGTCTTAACAATGGTAGATTTCATAAAACATGTGTTGCCCAAACCACATTTAGAAGTTCACTTCTGCCATGTGGGTAACTTTTTTAAGTTCATGGGGATGTCTAACTAATAGTTCCAAGTAAATTTGGTAAGTCGTTTGATCTCCGGTTGGATGTGACTACACTCTAATGCTTTACTTGTTAATTATCATCACTATATGGTCAAAAAGATTTTGCCTGCTTTGCATTCTTGATATGCGAAGGAGATTTTGAAGGGATGCATAATTTGATAGGCATATGAAAATTAGTTTCTTGTCGTACGGCTGAGACTAATCACTGTATTAATTTGGAATTTCTGTTGAGATGCTGATGAAAGTTTGTTTTAGAGAACACGTCCTCACTTACGACGAGTTGTGTCATTACGTTAATCTTTCGTGCTATTCTACGCTTGCCAATTGATACAAGTGATCCTGAATTTTGTTATATAGAAGTTGGTACCCTTGGCCAAGTGAACATGGATATCCTTGGTATTGTTCATTAGTTGGTTGATTTCAAAAATGGGGAGACTTGGTATCTCGGATCCCTAATACAAATGGGGCTCAGGGAATTCGCTGAATTACTTTTGCTTATCGCTGCTTTCTTATTTGGCTTATTTCCTTCGTTTGTTTTCAGTGACTTCGATGTTGGTGAGCCTCTGGAAATGGATTTCTCAACAATTCATAGTTTCCAAGTAAGTTAGCAAATTCGCAATTTGTTTATGTATAAGAAAATTTTTATACCAAATTACACTTGTCAAGGATTGAACCATTGATTTCCGTCAATTCCTCCTCCCGTCTTGTGTCATTAGGCCAAATGCAACTTAAGCAACAATTTGTAAAGTCTGAAGAATTTCCGCTAGATCTTGATTTTCACCAAGTTAATAGAACTCTTCTCATATTAACTTGAAGTAGATCTTGGAACGGGAGTTTTGTCTCTTAGGAGTACCCTTTAAATATATCCAGCATTTGAGATTGATTGTATTTGCTGATTCCTGCAGATGAGGCCTCGTTTAGCTGCTGAACCGCAACAACTTGTCCACCATGCAAAGAACTTTGTCTCGATTGGCAGCAAGGACGGATCCGCGCTTCGTGATTCATTTGACAGCGAAGATTACCGTATCCGGAGTGTAAAGGATATTAAACACGTTTATGTTCGAAAGGGAACTCGAACAACTTACATTCAGGAGAATCTGCAATCCTGAGGATTTATTTTCTTTTACCCTTCTGTTAAGAGGAAGGTTGTACTAAGCAACATGTACTTGAATCATCTTAGCCACATTTTCCAGCAGGTGGTAAGAGTGTAAGAAAGTGAACAATACCTCAAAATTGGTCAATTTTTAAGAGTACAAAAAATAATATATATATATATATATATATTTTTTTTTTTGCAACAATAAGGTATTAGAAGAATGCAAAACCTCCCCTTCAATTCATTTCCAGAAGAAGCAATGCTCCCTTCGCTGCAGGCTCAGCTACTAGAGAAACAAGTTCGAAAATTGATGCGTCTTTAACGGGTCAACTGATACCCACCAATAAAGATGTTGGTAAATTACCAGATATACTTTCCTTAGGAGCAGATTCAATCCAGAAAAATAAAATATCACAGAGCATGTGTTAACGTAACTAGCATAATCCAAGCAGAAGAAAATGGAAGATATGCAGCTTTAGGTAATAATGTTTTTCAATATGAAACCTTGGATACACACTTCCTCAAGTTGTAACCAATGTATGTCACAATTACAAGTTAGTTAAGAAGAGCTTCTTCTCACCAAGCAATCAAACCATCTCATCGTCAATTGCATGACTAGAAACGGTGGAGGCCAGACATCGGACCGAAGTCCTGAACGAACACGAAGAAACCAAAACTCGGGAAGAGCCTCTCGCTTGTCTCGAGAAAGGTAGTAGCTTGGTCTATGACCTCTCGACTGTCGTCGATGATCAGGCTAATTTATCCGAAGCCAAATGGTATTGCTAATTAGTAACCACTAACCCGGACCAGATACAGACAGACCAGCTAGTGTCAACTTTTTTCCCTCAGCACTGCAACTGGAACAAAAATAACACGTTGCTCAAGCAAATTGTTACTGTTCGACTTCCTAGCTTTGATATTTTCTGTTGCACTTAAGGTCTGCCTCAGTCTCTCTAATCTGTTCTTTGCTCTGCAAACTCTCTCCAATTCCGCCTCGGCCAATTGGGAGACCTTAAATGGAACCAGTTTGTCCTGCCTACTCTTCCTTGTTGTTGACTTGAACAGCTTCTTCAAGCTCACATCATCACTGTGCTGCATTCCAATCTGATGAAAACAGAAAGTATCACACAAACTTGACAATGAGGCTTTCAACATAAATCTATCACTTTCTTTTTCTGAACAAAGAGAATGGAGAACTTGAAAAGTTTGTTTGTACTCCAGGAGAAGAAAACTGTGAATTAGGAGAATAATTCCATACGATTTAGTGATCACAAAAGCTAAACCAATTATCTAAAAACGAGCATGTCAATTCATGTGATAAGGAGCCATGGTCGTAAGAAAGGAGAGAGACACAGGAACAAATAGCTGTCACAGATGAGCAGAAAACACTTCAGGCTACAAGAAGCACAGAGCCCAGACAGACCAAATTTCTCCAATGTTTAGAAAGAAGACGATGGTAGGGCCAACTGGTGTGACCGAGCCTAAGTAAGTTTCATTTTAAGCACTGAAATAAGATGCTTAAGCGGGGTTCGGAAACTACAGAGTCAAGCATGAACTACAACTCAGTCAAGGTAGAATGCAAGGGGTAGCAAGGACTTCCAGGTAGACAGGTAAAAGAGAAGAAGAGAGTTAAGACGCTCAGATGAAAGAAAGGATTAAAAGTGAAAGAAATACGTCATGGGTATGTAAGAACCTTGCTTAATCTGAAGTCAGATGATGAAGCTTCTTTTTGTCTGCTTTTCTTTAGAGAGCAGGTAGTTGAGTTTGCCTTCTTTTGAATGGCCTTTTTCATTTTCTTAAGCGTGCGTGCCCCAGCTTCGGTCGAGGCATCCCTTGTCGGTGCAAGAGCATAAGTATCATCATTACCATCATTATATCTAGGTTTTCTTGGAGTGCTGGGACTTGAATTGAAAAATCCTTTTGCTCTATCTGTCTGTAGTGCAAGATAAGCATCAAAGATTAAGTCGGAATGAGTTGGCAATCTCTGTAATATTAAGGTTCAATGATCCCAAATATTTTTCTTTTAATTCTCATAACATAAACAAGGTAAGGAAGTAAGCCCACCTTTCTAGACTTTAGAGCCAAGTAACGGGAGTTCTTGAACCACTTGCTAACCTGTCCACAAGCGTCAATCACTTAAAATCGATGCTTCCACAAAATTGATTCTTAACACACAATTCAGCTAACAGGGCAAGTCATTACCTTCCCAGGCTCAAGACCCAATTCTTTTGCAAGGTTCTCTTTGATCTTTCTAGATGGAAGCTCATTCTCAGCAAACACTTGCCGGAGTTTCTGATAAAACATTAGCAATTGAAAGGAGAAATGAGCATGCCTAAGAGAAACACTTCTCAAGATCAGAGGACACAGTGAAAGATATCCACCACTGGAAGGTATACATGAGAAACTATAAGCACCTCAATTGCAACGGAAGGAAATCTGAATAAAGATCTTCTAATTTGCATTTGAGAAATTTCTCCTTCAGGTTCTGCATTGTCGACTCCTTTTTTGCTACTATCATCGCTTTTCTGCAGATTCGTTGACATGGTGACTGCATCGGACTCCTTTTTTTTCCATCTTCTTTTGCGAGGACCCCAATCTTCATCTTCGCTTAATTGCTCCTGTGAAAGGGCATCCTTCCCAAACATCTCCTGATGATAGCAGAACAGAATTCAAGTAGCTTTTAAGTACAAACAGAAGCACACCGACATGGAAACATGCACAAAAATCACCCTAAGTCTCTCACTTGATGGACACATGTATATCATGTTTTATTGTCCAAAATAGATGAATAAATGTTATCCTGAAGTATGTACAAAAATCATCATAAGTTTCTTAAATCTTATACAAATTATCTTTTCCAGTATTTATCTCGAGGGGAAGGGACACTCACATTGTACAACTTCTTGTAATCAACAGTTGTTCGCTGTCTATGTCTGACCAAAATTTCCCCCTCACTAGTTGCATCAGAATCTACATTGTTACAAATAAATGTGCCTTGCAGTTCATTGTGTTCTGCGCTGCAATTTATACCCTCTGAAATCACGTCGGCATCTGAGGACCAACCCAAACTCGTTGAACTGCTCGGATCACCAGATACATCATCATCCGTGATGCTGTTTGTTCTTCCTTCAGGATCATAGTCATCATCCTCGGAATCATCAGAGGGCCAATCTTCTTCCGGGCTAAACAATTTGTTTTCACCGTCAGGGTAAGCTGCTTCATCTCTGAATATATCCTTTCATAATTAACAGACTCTTACTTTCACTGAATAGAGAAGAAAATCCGGTATTGCTCCTTTCCAAACAAAATATATGGTGTAGAGAAGATATACCTCCCAATCGCTGTTCAATGAGAATTGAGTCCCCAGATGTGCATTTATACCGTCTATGATCTCGATTCTACTTTCACAAAATTTGCATAACCAACCTTGATCTCCAGGAGGTACTGCAACCATGGGATACGAGACATAGCAAACACTTCAATATGAAAACTTAGTTGTAGCGCAGTACAAAGGATTCAAAATGAGAAGACCCGGAGCAACTTACTATTTTCGGTCTTCAAAGGAGGGTCAAGACACTTTTGGTGGAAGGCACAATTGCATTTTCCATCACAAAGAACAATATCATTATCTGGGAAGACTTCATTTAATTTACACTTTGCACAAAATATCTGAATGAGACAAGAGATGCATTAGATTTTCAAGAATACAAAAATGCAGAAGTAAATGGTTTCCGATATATGGTCCTTCCAACTCATAAACAGAACATGTTACCAGTCACTTTGATAACGATGCAAACCTTTACTTTTCCATAATTGGTTAAAAGAATAAAATGTATGTGCTATGACATTTAACAACTTTATGATGACAAAATAAATGGACCAGTATACTGTCCTTCCCATGCTCAAAAGATGAGGACATACAGTATACTTTTCTTCTCATTCAATAAGCAGAAGGCAACAGAAGCTCGTTGAAAAGTGAAATAGCAATATGTTCACTAGTGTGTAAACCTTTAGAAGTTGTAGTTGGAAAAACCTCAGAAATGATACCGATTCCTTACATGTTCATGAGAGACAGAACCATCTGGGTACATAAACGAGTCTTCGATGTGTCCTATTGTACTGAGTGAATCCAGCTGCCGAATCACATCACGCAAGCCAAGTTTACATTTCAGGATCTGCTTTTCGGCCCTCATTAGCTCTGTTTCCGGCTTGATCTTCTCTCGACTGCAGCAGAAGTACATAAAATGGATTAGTATAAGTAAAGCTTTTAATGTCCATGTATTATCACTATCACGTTCTAAAAGAAAGCTTTTCAAGCATCCTCACTATGTGATTTTTTCCCATCACCTCATGTGGGTACCTAAACTGATGCAACTGTCTGTCTCATCAACTTTAACGTGAAGTATGCTTGAATCACAAACCCCATTCCAGAGTTCAAAAATTAAAAACCAAAAGACTTCATTACACTGGAAACAAAGAACGCTCATTATTACAGCACCAGGCAGTACTGTATATCACCAGTAGGATATTTCTGTTTTTTCTACAAGAAAAACAAATAACATTGACATGTTCTAGATGAAAATTAATTTTGTTGCTTCCTGACCTTTGACCTTTCCAGCCTTCACCAGAATATGCATCAATAAGGTTCTGCTCCAGCTTCATCTTAATCAGCAAGTACTTTGATCTCCTTTGCAAGCGTGATGGTTCATTAGACTCTACTTTATGCTCCGGCCTTTTCCTCTTCTTATTCTTTTGCTTTTTGGTTGGAACAGTTCCATCTGCATTGCCATTTTTT
Source organism: Hypericum perforatum (assembly GCA_012979155.1). Taxonomy (NCBI): domain Eukaryota; kingdom Viridiplantae; phylum Streptophyta; class Magnoliopsida; order Malpighiales; family Hypericaceae; genus Hypericum; species Hypericum perforatum. The sequence goes on from SOPF01028520.1 coordinate 467,485, forward strand.
CCCACAAAGCCAAAGACACGAGAACTTCTGCCTTGCGAATCTTCAGAATCTTTCTTCCTCAAGAGCTTCCCGCGATGTTGCTTTTGCAAATATTTTCGACCAATCAATTTTCTAGCAGCATATTTTCCATTCGTCCTATTTGAATGGCCGGTAGATAATGTCGGTGAAGCCATCTTTTGAAGATAAGGTTTCGACTTTTGATCCTTCTTTGCACAACGAACTACTCTGCTGTTCTTTTTATGCTTGAAAGTTGAGATTAGTATAGATTCATTCTCAATCCCAGAGAATGATTTACTCAATTCTTGATGAGCCACTTTTTGTCTACTAGTACTCATTTTAGTTTCGGTCAGCCTGCAACCAATTTGGATAAACGAATTTAGATAATTTTCTCAACAGGATCTACCTCCTATAGAATATAAAACAATAGAATTCCAACATAGCTGTTGCAAGCTATATGATTCCAAGAATCATTCATTTTTCAACATCACGATTCAAAATAGTAACCCAACAGGATTCAGGAAGCCAATGAAAAGCCGCCCAGCTAGCGTAAAATTCAGCAAATGCATTTCATCGTGCAACGGCTTTCCATCACTTTCCGATATACCAGAAGGAAAAGCCTTGTTTTTTGGGTCGAGCATACGGAAAAGCCTTGATAAAGGAAATAGTGACAATAATCCATCATTCAACTGAAGAATATCAAGTAGCACAATTCGTGACAGGATAATTGTATAAGAATAGGGACTAAATCTTTCCAAGAATCAGACCGTTGCTTACTCGCAGATCAAACACTCCCGCTCTCAGACAACCTAAACCCTTGCTCTCCTCCAACATCAAGAGAGAGACAATGCCCCACAATCACTAAAACCAAAACTTGTCCCTTCCAAACAATCCCCATTGGTAATCAGCATCAAAACCGAACGCAACAATCAACAAACAAAGCTCTACCCAGAGCAATCAACAACAAGTAAACCCTCATAAACTTGGATAAGTTTTAGAACCCAACTCCATCAAACATCATAGAACCCACCGAAAGAAGTAGCCGACCCAACAAGACAACTTCCCTACTCAATGCCGACCCCAATTAAGTTCAACCCAAAACACCAAGATTCGATCTTTTTGCTGTTTGACTACGAACAAAGACTACCCAGATAGAAATCATACGAGTTCAAGAAACAGAGACAGAGAACCGAAGAGGGTCATACCTGAACAAGCGAACCCAGAAAAGGGTCTTAGCCCTTCGAAGTTTAGAAGAAAAAAAGCGGCTTTTCGGTTTGGTTTAACTACTTCGTTGTAGTGGAGAAAGGAGGAAGTGTGGTTTTTTTTATTACACCATTCTAATTATACTGTTCTAATCTTCCACATAATCTTTTAAATAGTGGAGATTTAAACGGTAATTTTAACATAATCTAGAAGGTAATTTAATGACGAGACGAACCTAAAAAGGTTTTGTTGTATGTTTATAAACATTAAACTACGCGAAATCTCTAGATTTTTGTCTTTGCGACGATATGTACTTTTTGCATACATTATGTGATTTTTTTTTTCTCGAAGTAATATAACATATACCTTTAAAAGAATTTGATTGTTGGATTAATCATGGACGTGAATTATAATAAAATAGTAAACTTTCGATGACTATCCTAAAATGGGTCTTCCAAAACCGAATCCGATTCCTAAGAACTTTGGTGACTTAATTTTTTTCATTTATTCGATTAATTCAATTTTATTTTCTAAGCCAAAAATATTGGTCAAAGAATTACCAAGCATTCAATTTTTTTTTTTCAATAGACCTAATCCACGGTTACCCGAGCTGGATGGAATTTTTAAATATTGCATAGTCATTGTCGTCTTACAAATTTTCATAGCGCAAGTAATTTAGTATAGATTTCTATATAAAAAAATTAAGTCTGTGTATGTGCTTTCACTGTTTTGGAGGTATCAAGAAAGCAAAATCGATAATAGAGTAAATTGCAACTAATGCTACCAATACCACCAGCATGGATATAGGCTATGCTTATTATGTAAGCTCGACAATATTAACAATAAGGTAACAAATTTAGTAAAATGTTGTCACCAAATAATTCATGTGACAAAAGTCTAACTATCATTATTAATTTTCTAACCAGCTATTTTATATCAATAAATTTCTTCTACAACTCCAGGTAATTTATATTTGTACATCTGCCCTTGATGGTCACTTGCCCTCTCTTCCTCATCTTCATCCGCAGATTTAGGAAATGCCAAGAGATTGGAGGGATAGAGAAAGAGGGGCAAAATTTTTTGTCTTTTGTTTTGTTTGTTGATCGAATTTAGAGAATAAGAAACAAAAAATAAACACCAACAAGATCAGATATAATTTATATTGTTAGAAGAAAGATCGATCATCAAATAGGGTATTTAATAGAAAAAAATAAATAAGAAAGAGATCTTCATCTTGTTAGATCTTCCTCCTATAATGCATACATGTATGTAATTTCTTTTTCTTCAAGAAGGTTGTGATGGGAACTTTTACAAGCTTCAGGAAAGCTTATGGGGCTCTCAAGGATACCACCAAGGTCGGCCTCGCAAAGGTTAATAGCGAATTCAAGGTAAATTTAATGTTCTTGTAATTATTTCTTTTTTCCTTAAAGATGTTCTACATGGCTAGATTAATTGAATATTTTTTTTTGAATTGTTTGGTATCAATTTGGGTAATCCTAGGAATTGGACATTGCCATTGTAAAAGCCACCAATCATGTCGAGTGTCCTCCCAAAGAACGTCATGTTCGACGTAAGTTTTTCGAGCTCAAATCTCTTTTATATATCGATTTTCGTCGTGTAACAAAATTCGAGTCGTTATCTCTTGAAAAAAATTCTCTATCTGTCGAGAATTTCAATTATAGATTTCATTATGTCGGTTGCTCTTGACCATATTCTTTGTTTGAAAATTTTTTAGGGATCTTTTCTGCAACATCAGTGATGCGCCCACGAGCAGACATATCATATTGTATCCATGCACTTGCTAAAAGATTATCTAAGACGAAAAGTTGGATTGTAAGTTAATTCTAACATGTTCTCGTAGATGTTCATAACACTCCTATGATTTTACACATCGTTTTAGTGATAACAAGATGGATTGCAATTAGTTATTGTTGTTGATAATATTTAGCATCTAGACACTTATTGAACCGACTAAATTAAGTTCGAGCTGAATAATATTTTTGAAATGCAACAAATTTTTCACCAACAGTAATATTTAACACTTCATCATTTCATATAAACTGAGTGTTGCAGGTTGCACTGAAAGTACTGATAGTCATCCATAGGACTCTGCGAGAGGGAGATCCAGTATTCAGAGAGGAGCTCTTGAATTACTCACAAAGAGGAAGCATTCTCCAAATATCCAATTTCAAAGATGATTCCAGCCCAGTGGGTACGTTACTCTTAATCTAAATTATATGCATTCAATTCTTTTGGAATTTTATTGTCTTCTAAATCGATTTTTTTCGTGCAGCATGGGATTGCTCGGCATGGGCGAGGACATATGCTCTATTTCTGGAGGAAAGATTGGAGTGTTATAGGGTTTTGAAATATGACATCGAGACTGAACGCTTGACGAAAACTTCACAAGGAACTCCAAAGGTTACACTTATTAACCATTGTTTAAGTTTTCGGTTGGATATGAAAATTCTTACGAAATAAAGTGCCATTATATTTAGGCACATAGTAGAACAAGACAAATGAATGGAGAAGAGCTGCTTGAGCAACTACCAGCATTGCAACAGCTTCTATATCGCCTAATCGGTTGTCATGTAAGTGTTAACACATACTTGGTCGAATATCAGGTTCGAATCGGATATGACATAAAAATAAAATTTCTTGGTATTTCAGCAGACTATTGTTTTGCTTATGTAATTTTTGCAGCCCGAAGGAGCAGCCTATTGCACATACCTCGTTCAGTATGCCCTGGCATTGGTATGAATAAATTCTCATTCTACTATAAAATTAGTTTTCGGATTTGTGTTGTTAGAGCTCTCAAGGCATTGGCTCATGTCAAACACTAATTTTGCATTTTTTTTAAATTATCTCCAAAGATTTTAAAAATTGCCTCAACCAAATTTGTTGTTGCACAAATGTTTCTTCTTCTTTCAATGAAATTATGAATTTTTTTTTTGTTACGTGTAATATGTTAAATGTCCTAGTTATGCATTGTGTGCTCTATTAACTCTGCAAAATGCAGTTTTGCTAATCAAGAGTCAGAATTTTAATTTGTGCACAAAACATTTTTGCGTTCTATTTAGATTTACTAAGTACTACTTTTAAGTCTTACATTACCTTACTATTTTTTAAATTTTATTCTCATAAAATAAAAGTCATGATCCATTTTGTAGGTCTTGAAAGAGAGCTTTAAGATATATTGTGCTATCAATGATGGAATCATCAATCTTGTGGACATTGTAAGCTTCTTATTTTAATCAATTTTATTATTTAATTTCTTTTCCTTCACTTATATATATATATATATATATATATATATTACTCTTAATGTTTTATTTCAATCTTATTACAGTTTTTTGAAATGTCAAGACATGATGCAGTTAAAGCTCTTAATATTTACAAGAGAGCAGGAAAGCAGGTACCAAGATATTCTCCATTTAGGACAAACTTGAGTATAAATGTGCTTACTTTCTATGCTACAATGTAAATAGCTCAAATTTTATTATCATGTTTCTTATTGAAACTATTATAATACTTTATTAAATTGATTAATTTAGATTAAAGTCAGATATAATATTTACTGATGAAAATACTGTGCCAAAAAATTAATACTAGTGTATTGTCAGTTGTTCTAACTCAATTTTTTTGATTCATTTCAGTTGTTAGTCAATCTAGGTATATGTTAATTATTATTGCATCATCGTAAGAGTTTGCTTTCTTATTATTCAGGCCGAAAGTTTAGCTGAATTTTATGAATATTGCAAGGGATTAGATTTAGCAAGGACTTTCCAGTTTCCAACACTAAGACAGGTAATGTTGTGTCCTAAACAAAATATGATTTCATGAAACACGACACAAATTAACTTTCCTAACAACGAATTGTTGGCCAACCAGCCTCCTCCATCCTTTCTTGCAACCATGGAAGAATATATTAAGGAGGCACCAAATTCAGGTTCTGTCCCTAAAAGATTGGTAAGAACTCTGCCTATGTTACAACTCTACTGTTTCTGACTTATTATTCAGGAACAAATTTTCTTGGTTATTTTGTCTACTACATAAGTTTTTTATAATTTTCTTAACCATTTTAAATGCCTGGTTTTCTCTATTACCAGCTATTTACAATATTATGGACAATTAGTGACGTTTTCTCTTGCCTAATGCTATTTCCAACAACTGAACTAGCATTACCACATTTTTAATTTTAAGTGGTTATGGTGTTCAAAATTTTATATATTCCAAAAAGTAAATAACAACAACCTAAACTTGCTATTAATTTCATCATTTAGTGTTAGTGAGATGTTGACTATACAATTATAAGATAATGACATATCTACAACGCAACGCTAATTTGTTAGAATTTATCTCAAGGTTAATCTATGAAAATCTTCCAAGATAATTTTAAGTTTGATCTCGAGGTGTCTCATCATCGTCTTATTATTTTAAGTTAGATACAAAAATTTCTGATGGACCCATTTGACATTTTCAAGTTATCATGTTCTTCTAATTATATATGAACCCACAAAGGCAATTTTGGATGGTTACTTGTAATGTTCATCATGTTTATAAAATTATATATCATGGTCATCAGGAGTATCATGAGAGAGAGGCATCACCGGAGAATCCCGAAGAGCCTTTACAACTTACAAATGAAGAAGAACAAGCCAATGAAGAAGAAGAAGCAGAGAAACAGGAAGAGCCAGCTGAGCAGCAAGAAGAGGCTCCAGAATCTCCACCCTTAATTGCAGTGGATGACAAAGCAGATTTTCTTGTGAGAAATTAACTTTATTCCCTTCTTGTTTTAAGAAAAATACATTTATGTGGTTGATCTTGATATCATATTCATTACATGAAATGATTAGGGTCTAACTGAAGCAGCAGATCCAAGGGCTGCAGAATTGGAGGAGAGTAACGCATTAGCTCTTGCAATTATTCAACCTGGTAGGTTCATAATAGTTGCTCTTTAACTTTTAGACATTTAGATCAATATATGCAAAAAACAAAAAAAAAAAGATAATCAAAATTTGATGGCTAACTCATAGAGCTGGTTATTAATTGGTCGAAATCTTTGTAATTATGCTTCTTTTAATAGAGTACAATATATGTTTTTCCTACTTAATTTTATGTTGTGGTACTCGTTTCAAGTTTATTTGCAAAAGGGTGTAAAGAGTGTAATCAAATGTTGTTTTGGTTTATACCATATAGTGTATACTAGTTAGTAATCATTAGTTGGCCTTATTTAATTTCATCATGGTCACATTGTATTGATTGTTTAACAAATTATTTAATTTGTGTAGGTAATGAAAACGCGTCATCTTCTAGCCGTGCTTTAAGTGAGCTTGGAACAACAGGATGGGAGCTATCTTTGGTTACCATGCCAAGCAATAATATAAGTCATGTCACAGAAAGCAAACTGGTAAGTTTTTCTAGTAATGTTATCATCATTGTTTGTGATGTAATAGTAAAGGGTTAATTGCATCACACAATTATAAGTACAATTTTATTTATACATTTCAATCATTTTGTCAATTTATGTTAATTTATTTTCTCAAAATAGTGAAAATGTCATGCCAATATGACAAGAAAAAAAGGAAAATATCAGTCCCAAAACAATGGAAATTGAATTCGGGTCCCAGGATAAAAGTGGGAATTCTTTATAATTAAACTACTTGAAGTACATAGGTATATACATTCATAGAATCCAGATCTTAAGACAGTACTTGATACATGAAACTTAAATTAACTCAACATTAAAGTGTCTTATTCACTAATTTGTTTGATCTGGGTTATTGGCTCAGGGTGGTGGATTTGATAAGCTACTACTTGATAGCCTCTATGAAGATGAAGCTGCAAGAAAACAGATACAATACCGAAATGCGGGTTACGGCGACGCTGGAGCGACGATTGTGCATAATCCGTTCGAGCAGCACGACCCGTTCGCGATGTCAAACTCGATCGTGCCACCTTCGAATGTACAAATGGCAATGCTAGCACAGCAGCAACAGCAACTTCAGTACCAACAGATGATGACGATGACGCATCAACAACAGCTACATAACCAACCACTGTCCATGGTTCCTTATGGGCACCAACAACAACAACCTCAGTATCCTTATCAGCAGCAGATACAGCAGCAGCAACCAATGAGTGATTTGAATCCATTTGGTGATGCATTCTTAGCATTCCCACAAAGTTCAACACCACAACAGGGAAATAACATGTTACTTTAAGATAATAAATGGTTGGAGAATTCTTTCACCAAGCATATGATTTGCAGTTATTATGTGGTAAATTTCCTGTATTTCACTCCGTATCAAATAAATAAGAGTTAAATATTTAGAAGGCTATCTGATTTGTTGTAATGAAACAAATTAGTCTTTAATTTTTCTTGTTTGAAAACATATACTTTTGAGGTCATTGCCGCTAAATTTTTTTTGTTGACTTTAACTTTGACCAATTTATTGGGACAAAATGATCATGGCTATTAAATTATAAAAATCAAACAAAATAACCATCTACTCAAAGTCTAGTCGTTATATTGCTTCTGTATTCGAATTAGAACACTTGTCGGACCATATTAATTTTCGAATCAAAATTTTTTATCACTTAAATTAACTATCATTTGAATTTAATTTTTTTCAATCATTTTTATCCCTTATTTTTCACTCCACCAGGGAGAGCCATCTACAGGTGGAACTCATACAAGACAAGTGGCCAATAATCCTTGGGAAAAAGGCTCCTACCGGGGAAGGTTATTTAAATTCCTGGGGAAGGCACCTTCTCCTTCCTTTTTATAATTCTATTCCCCTAAAGACCAATCCCCACTCCCAATAATATAAGATCAGAAACTCAACTCTCTCTCTCTCATCATTCTCTTACAAGGTCATCGTCAACTGGGTACCCCGTGTTCTAGTCGAATTCCATGGCTATGGCTTCAATTTACCACGTCGAGGCCCCTCCAGCTCCAGGTACCAATACAACATCTGATGAACTTAGTCCGTTCCGAGTTCTCTTCTCTTCTTTTTCGTGCATCGATTATGTTATAATCTTTATTTATTATCCAAAATTTTAAAAATATGAATTGGTAGATTAAGTATGTTGCCTTTTTCTGGACCATTTTATAAAATATCGTATGACAACCATAGATTATTACAGTTAATTTGCGTCATAAATTATATTGCTATAGTTCTTGATGGTATACCTATCTTTCTAAAAGTACACAACCTGTTAATGGCGTTGACTTTGACGCATTGTTACATAATTTATAAACATGATTCGTACTTCAAAAGAGTAATTAGGAAATAATGATGGAAAAGTATCTTCTATTTGTTCATATAAATAATCACTGTAATTTCAAAATACATTAGTTATGTCAAAAGCAGGTTTCTTAAAATGACCTTGAGGTCTTTCGGAATTGGGTCCGACCCTCGGATCAGTCGAACCAAATTTTTCTTCTTCTTATTTTTATGCAATTTTTTGAAATATATATGAGTATATTAGGTAAATATAAAATAATAATAATAAAAAAAATATATAAACATACCAAATGTGCGTTTGGTCCGATCGGATTTTCCGAACAAATCATCCACTCCGACCAGTATTTATCCGGTCCAACCGCACTCCAGTTTTTTTAACCTTAGACGACCTGGAATGATGTTTGATTCGTGATTCGACCAATCAGATTGCATTTTTTAAAACCTTGGTTAAAAGTACATAATATCTAACAGATTTTAATTACAAACTATAATTTTCACAACCATGATATGATTCTTTAAAAGTTAAGAATTACATAAAACACAGAATAAAATTTTTTTTCTCTATATTTTTTAATGAAAAATCTAAATTGGTGTTGCCCATGTAGCAAGGAACGAGTTCCGGGAGCCACTACTAACGGTGGACATAGAAGCGGGTGGGCCCACCAAGGAAGCGGAGGAGCCCAAGTTTCGTATACGGAACCTGACCAAAGTGTCGGAAACGGGGGACAGGATCCTGTGCGGCGTGAACACGGACATCCCCAGGGGAGTGATCGTGGGGATCATCGGGCCAAGCGGGAGCGGCAAATCAACGGTCCTAAGGGCTCTCAACAGGCTGTGGGAGCCACCTGCGGGTACCGTATTTTTGGACGGTCGAGATATTCGGGAGCTTAATGTGTTGACCCTTCGACGGAAGGTCGGGATGCTCTTTCAGCTCCCGGCTTTGTTTGAAGGTACACAATGGACCTTTTTTCATTTCATTTGTTTTCTAAATCAACTTAGTAAAAATATAACGAATATTCACAATTATATCTTATTTTAAGAATGTCTTTCTCAACGATGTATTTAATATTTCTGTAGAGTATGAATTGATGATATTCAGAGTAAACTTATGAATATTCAATCCATCATAAATATATCTTATTTTTAATGATGTATTTTGCATTTTTAAGTGTGAATCTATGATTTTAACAGAAATCAATGTATATTCTGAATTGATAAAGGATATATATTGTTTTTTCTTAACGATGTCTTTTGTATTTGTAAAATTTGAAATAAAATCTTTTTGAATAAATTTAGTTTCGTTTTGGATCAAATTCTCCATTATTTTTAAGAATTGAAATTTACTACCATGTGGTTTGATCTTTAATACCAACTACTGCGTCGATTTCATTTTTTGTGTAAAGATATATTTCTCAAATTGACATTTTTTCGCAACATGTTACTTTTAATTCATCTGATTTAGAATGGATTATTGAACAACATCACATTTAGTGTGACACTGTCAAATCTGACTTGATTTGGCTTCATCTTCATGTATCTAGGCACAGTTGCAGACAACATAAGATACGGACCACAGCTGCAAGGGAGGAAGCTCAGTGACACCGAGGTCTACAAGCTGCTCACCCTTGCTGACCTTGACTCTTCCTTCTACAAGAAGACTGGTTCCGAATTGTCTGTAGGTCAAGCTCAAAGGGTTGCACTAGCAAGGACCTTAGCCAATGATCCCGAGGTGAACGTTCATGATGGCGTTTTCGCATCTTCGTGCTGCTCCGCGGGCCGTCTTCTTGCTTCCAATCAACTGCTTATATGAACATAATGCTGTTTTGTTTCGATACAGGTGCTTCTGCTGGATGAGCCAACTAGTGCATTGGATCCGATCTCGACGCAAAACATCGAGGATGTCCTCGTGAAGCTGAAGCAAAAACAAGGGTTGACTGTGATCATGGTATCTCACAGCATCAAGCAGATCCAGAGGATTGCAGATGTGGTCTGCCTCCTGGTAGGCGGCGAGATTGTTGAGGTTCTGAAGCCTGACCAACTCTCCGAAGCCAATCATCCGATGGCGCAGAGGTTTCTCGAGCTTAGCGCTTAGAACTGCTCTGCTCTAGTTGCATGGAGACACATGCGAGTGACAAACTCTTCAACCTTGTGTACATTGCTATATTGTACTCTATTTATCAGGGCCAGGAACTCCTGAATCCTGTTTTTTAACGATTTTGAACGTTGGTTTAAGTGACAAAACCATCTGCAATACGAGGCTTGTTTGACTTCGTCAACGCGTGATGAAAGAGGGAATGTGTTTATATCTCAACACAACCAACATAGAAATTACAACAGGTGAGTGAACCAATTACATAAGAACACTGGACAGGAGGACTTCATTTCCGTCTGCGAATCGAATACGAGTTTCTCGGTTAGAAGATTCGGATTTCTCTATGGCTTGTGAAGATACTTTCCAGCAACCAGAGCAGCTTTGATGACAACAGTAAGTGCATCAATAACATCATCCGCTTGGCATTCGTTCCCTTTGAACGTTGGCCCACGATACTTCTTGAAAAGGGCCATACAGTTGAGGAACTTCTGGCTGCACTCCTGGCTTAGGTACCCATCTGCATTGCCATCGTCCCACCAATTAAATCACAAGATGGTCCAAGTACCAATTTTCCAAACAACGATAATTAGATTTTTTGGGAATTATACATTTAAAATCCTGTTGAGATGCCGTCAGTCACTGGGATGTCCTGACGTGGATAAATTGTTTATATTTTTTTTAAGCAACACGACATTGGATGGACATTTTGGATTTGGTCACATTCACATAGATGTATTAAAAAAATGTGACATGGGTAGTGCCAAGTGGTGTCGAATTCTTTGTTATTTTGTGCAAGGAACACCGCATTATCTCTAAAACGACCGCGACAGTGGTAAAAAGCCATAAACGAAAGCAGCCAACCTAAATTTGGTCACGGGCATCCAAGATTGAGGAGAAAAGCTTGGGATATTTATAGGTAATCAAGTGATAAAAAGATATATATTTTAAAAAATTAAGATGAAATTTCACAAACAAGAAATACTATTGGAAAAACTACTCTGAAACAGGATTCAAGAGTAACTATTAATACCAAAAATTACAAAAATAATTTAATGCTTGTTTTGGAAAATGCTCTAGCTGGTGCTTCTCTCTGGGATAATGGGTGGCCAGATATTGGATTGTACAACTTAATACTTGGAGGAAAGGGACATTTTGTCAATGGAAAAGTTAAATACACCCAGTTTATTAAAAATATCGCTTTATATAAAGAAAAACTTGTCAGCGAATTTCTCCATAAATTTGTTTAACAAAAAAAAAAGAAAGAAAATTTGAACTACGTCCCATTTTATCACTTCTCTTATTAAAGATGCCACTTATTCATAGATTCGAAGTGTGGTCCATTGACTAGGGTACTGACTAGCAGTTGATCAGATCAGTGGATCCTCTGCTCTACATAATAAATGTAGCGATCTATTTACAATTGGATTGATGCAGACATCAAACCATATTAAAATGTCAATTAATGAATATGAATATTTGACCTTACTATAAAACGTTAATTAATGAATAAATTTTATTATTATGATATGATACGACAAAGTTAAAATTTGTGTAATTTTCGACAAAAAAACTTAATAAAAAATTTTTAGGCAACTTACTATTCTTCTTTTGGACACAATCATCGTGCTTCATGCAGCAAGCATCAAGGCCATCGCAAGGTTTCTCACCAGGACATCCACTGTATAGAAGTCCGCAGTACTTTCCATATCTCAGAAATGGAGGCACTGTCAAATTTACCCAACAAACAATTTTTTATTTTAATCTAAACCCCGGGAAAATGATAAAAAAAAAATATTTGAGAGGTAAATAATAAGTTTTTAATTGGATACCATACAGTACCTGAGCAGAATTCGGACTCACATTTCCGGCTGCATTCTTTTTCCTGGTAATGAAATTTACAAGAACAATTATTAATTAACGAGTAGATGAATTTTCTAAGTGTAACGAAATGAAGTTTATGTGACACAACAAACACATGATTAACTTATTAAAATCTTTATATCTAACACATCTCATATCATATGTAGATATAAACTATTCTGAACAAACTTATAAAAGAAAATTCAGTTGTAAACGAGTCTACCGCTCTTACAATGAGTATTATCTAGTTTTGTCTACCTAAGAAGATAACATAAAATTGTTAAGTGGGTCATAAAAGGCAAGTTGCAGAAGAAGAATAAGAAGAATGTACAAGAGAAATCGTAGAACCCGAAGCTTGCAGACCGATGTTGAGTGCAAGAACAGGATTGGAACAAAGCTGGAGGAGGACAAATAAGATGGAAGCCGAAATGGGAAGGACCAAGTTCAACGAATGGTTCTTTCTCGTCATCTAGGGAAGAAGAGTCACCAAGTATGAAAGATTAGATGTTGGAGAAGAAAACACTTTATCTTATAGAATGGGAGGAGAGATAAGGTATTTTCGTATCTAAAATAAGATTTGACAAGTTTCGACTAAAAAACAAGAGGGTCACAGGGTGAAGAAGTAGAGATGAGCTTTTGGATTTCCATAAAAATTGATGTTTGTCCTTTATAGGCTCGTGACTGAGTTTTGGAGTGTTCAATTCTACAGCCACAAAAAAAAAAGAGGGACTCCATGAAAGTTTTAGAGGCAACAAATAATAGGAACCAAAGATACCAAAAGAAAAGTAAAAATATATATATATATGTTTTAGTACGTGTAATTCGAGAAAATGTACTAATTCATCTTCGTAGTTTGATAAAAAAAAAAAAACATTGGAGGAACCTCTCACGTTAGAAGCGAGGACGTGCACAATCTCACATGACCAACTTCTGTGGAACAGCATCCCAAAATAATCGAACTCATGAACCAACATTGTCCAAAGTACAAAAAGGTCTCATAAGGGAACTTGTACAAAAGAATTAACCAATGGAAAATGGAATCAACCTCAAAGAATAGCCAACGTTGGAGTGATTAGTCAGGCTCGTCAGATCACATGAGCTGCATCGCCTGCTTCGCAGATCAGCACGGCCGAATTCGCCTCGATCTGGCCTGCCAGTTCAGGTTGCTTCTTCTGATACTCCTCCTTGACATAAGAAGCAGCTTTTTCTGCAAGGTCGGAGTCTACGAACGCAAGGCAGCATCCCCTGAATCCAGCTCCACTGAACCGAGCTCCGAACACCCCAGGAGCGTCGAGAAGAATGTGATATAAGTCTTTCAACGCATCGCAACCTTAACAAAAACAAAGATGTGAACCTTAGAAAACAAGCTGGTCATTTCCCGACTACCAGTGCAATGCAGCAGTTATCATGTTACAAGTGCATTGCCATCGGAAGAATATAGAAATGAAGATTTACCACATTCGTAGTTCTTGATTGAACTTAAACCAGATGCTGAGACAAGTTCTCCGAATTCGTCAATGTTAGCTGATGCCCAAGCTTGAATTCCTGAAACATTAGTTAGCTTAATTAAGTAGGAAGAGAACACAACTCTGACATGAAACAAATAGGATAAGCTTCATTTAACATCATGTGGTTTGATGTCATTCGACTTTAGTTTGGAGGTTATGAACTTATGGCTTGGTCAACAGAGATTTCGACATTTATCATTCAAGCAACACAAATCTGATTTTGTAAATCAAATATCTGTTGAATGCCACACAAAGTACTACCTAATGTACAACTTACATGCATACATATATAGAGCACGATAGCCCTTCAATTTAAGATAATCTATAAGAGCAACAATATTTTTCTTACATTTAACAGATGTCCAACTGTTTCAGCGAAAACACAAAATACAAAACACACATTTTACATTTTACGTTTTTTTTACATCTAGATTAATCTATTTGTTAGTCATAATCATAATCCTGATGCAGTGACAACATGATATCACATATTTGTGGTCTTTACCTTTAGAAACCCGCGTATTTTCTCCGAAGTAATGGGCTGCTCTTTTAGCTAGACTGGATTCTAATAAGCTCTGCATATTGTATTATAAGCTACTGTTAGTAATAAATGAGCATGCTGCCAACCAATTTGACGTAACATGATTGCATTGTGGGGGCTCAACAGATTCACAGTGTTCACTGGTTCAATACCACTTGTCGAAAATGCACAATACTAGAATTTGGCAATTGTACTGGAAGCATGTCACACTATTTCACGAAACATCAGGAGCTTCTGGAAAGATAAGACTAACTAGATGAACCCAAATGGAATACGACTCAATGCTACAACCATGATTCAAACTTTGGAAAAACAGAAGGTCTATAATAAATGAACTGATCATTAGAGGAATTGGGGCTCTAAATCAAGATAGAACAGACACAAAACAGAAGTCAACAAGGATATATTCTGGGATATCTGCTGCAATGCCATAAAGATAATGTCGTAGTAGGAGAGGAGACTACAAAACATATTTGCAAGTCAATTCAGTGAAAATAGGATGACCCGTCTCAGTTGGTAAACAGCATTCTAAAACTGACTAATTAAAGAACCTTTTGATCCATTCCATGAGATTAGAATAGCAATGAAAATAATAAGAATAGAAGATTTGTTGATTTTGTACCTTGTAAGCATCATACGAATCTGGGTCAACTGTGAGAGCAACAATCCAAGAAAAACAATCAAAATGTGTTGCGAAAGTAGGATACTAGCTCACAGCAGTAAAGAGAGTTAAAGTCTAGATACTTGCCGTTGCACAATAAAGGGTCCACTTGCTCACATTTGGCTGCTCTGCGAAATTTGAAAAGGGTAAGGACAAAGAGAAAGAAATATAGACCAACTTGATATGAAAATGGCAAAATCAAACATACTTCAACAGCACCCTTGCAGCCTCTTGGCACTCTTCAACTCGACAATTGTATCCAGGACTGTTAGTCAAAGCTTTCCTCAAACCAGAAAAGGCCAGCAATATTTTGAACGACTTCTGCTGGCTGTTTTGCACCTTTCCAAGGCGTACAAGTGTGTGTTGCTTAGTCTGAAATCAAACAATCAATTTCTTGAAGTAGAGCTCATGTAGATTAGAAATTGGAACAGTAAATAAATGCTAAGGAATTCTAATTACATTGGAGGATTTTCTGGTGTCAAATACTCTACTAGATAATAGGCTTGCTTACCTTGCAGTTCATCACCATGAGGCAGCCGTGGCTTGAAAGCAATATTGCTGATTGATCCAATATACCATTTCTCAAGCCCAAGTACTCATTTTCAATTATCCTGATGGAATAGAAGTGCTATTACTAACTACGCAAAGTAGAAAATGCTTGAAGTTTACACGCAATAAATTTCCGATGATCATAGAAATTTTGGATTTTATCATCTTTTGGGAAACATTCTGTGCTGTTACTACTACGTGCAGACTCAAATAGCATGGAGAGCATTGACCCAATTCTTTCTATACATCTCCAGAAGATTATGAAACAAAAGCTAAATGTAATGAAGATCACTTCATGTTCTATCAGCCCTCCACTTCTAGAAAGGTTGGGAGTGCAACTAAGAAATTCTAGAACGTTTGATCGTGTTGTACATAATCGAAAAGCCAGTATTAGTCCTACATAACTCAGATGTTGGCCAGACAATGTGAAGGAGACAATAACAAGCATACCTATCATATTCGATGTTCTCCATTGGAGAGACCAGTAAATCGTTTGCAGACTCGAAAGCCAACAAATAAGAGATTCCAACCTGCAAAAGGAACAATTGCAGACCATGGCATATTAATCTGCACTTAACAAAAATATGATAAATAAACATTGGATCTATTGATTATCCTCGAACTCAAAACTTCCATGTTATCAGTTACGGCATAACATTAAGCCATTGGCATATTCGAAAAAGAATTCTTCCAGAAAGTTAAACATTAAGAAACTCCGAATCTTTAGGAAACTGCAACTGCTTCATACATGAAATTCCAAGAGTTAAGCATGTTGCTTAAGTTGATGCTACAGATAGCCATCTGTGCAACAGAAAATTGACAGGGAACCAATTCTTACGAGATTACAATACGTGTTGTAAACTCCAAAGATCAAAGGATGGGAAAAAGTAATGAGTTGGTCTCTTGTTTGTTTTCTCTTTCCATGTATCTTTTTTTATCATCACACCTCAATAAATTCTGGAGCTTTATGAACTGGACTCAAACCAATATAATCTAATCCAGTTGCAGAATGAAGTTGATTTACGACTTAACATTATGGCAAACAAAGAAAGGCACACTTACGGCAGCAGAAGAGCTAAGGCCCGCACTATCAAGGCCTCGAGATCCGCAAATGTATCCTACAATTCCCTGGAAAACAGAATAATATTGAATTATTTGGAGCTGTACAAGATTTCAGTATATAAATAATACAGTGATTTTAATTTAGGGGCAGTTGGCAACTACTGCCCTGCTACAAAGCTGCAGTCAAAATTTGAGGGAAGTAAATACATTTTAACCATCCATAAAATGAGAAGCAGTAGGATTCGAGATTAGAAGGTTACGTAACTGCATCCTCCCAGCCCAACCTTCCATTGAGTTGGAACAGATAATGCCCATACAAGATGGAAAGAACCTAACCTGAGTAAGAGAGTTTCCTCGACTCTGCAATGCATAGAGAGCTCCTCTTGCAAAATGTCCCCAATCGTTTCCCCCTTTCGCACAATTAGTTGCACTTTTATCATCTTTTCTAGTGGCGCTTGATTGCTGAACATCAGAAACACTGGAAAACCGATTCTAGAATATGATTCACTCACAGCTAAGTCATACTATACAGTGCACTATATGCAGGTAGCAACTTTATGCACTTCACTTCAAATTCCAGCTCCACCAAGTTACCAAAGAGCAAGAGAAGTGGACAAGAAACTTTGTACAAATTTCTCCCATTAGGAGAATAACCGTGAACCTTTATACAAATTTCTTCCATTAGCATCACGTGCTCTTTCAATATTAATCGCTTCCTATGTTTTCTCGAGCATGACATTCCAAGAGGGAGAAAAGGAAAGTTATGGCATCGGTAACATTATGCATCAGGTCAAAAAAATACGAATAGGCATAAGATGGGTCGTTTCTTCTGTACCTGAGCATAACATCCCCTTCAAACTGTTCAGAACGCAACAGAACCTGCCACGGAAAACAATAATGGCCATCAAACTCCAGAATGATGGGACGGAACAGACAAAATTATAAGAACGACGAGCGTGAGGGTGAAACAGTGGCTTCTTCGTGCTCATAAAACAGGAATCTAGAATTTAGCGGACGTTCTCTCTAAATCTAATTTTGTTGACATCTTTTTTGGCGGGAAATGTACCTCTTGCTAAATATGTAAGGAAATGGGAAATGCAAATCAACAAACAGCATCCTTGGGAAGCTTAACTGGACGATTTTGTGATAAGCTAGGGAACGAAAAAAGATGTCGGGAAAATCTTCAAAATTATGTCAGATGGAAGAAGACCAATTGTGTTTCATTAATCACCACAGAGATTGCTATATCTTCGCTCTGCTTCAGCATCATTAATAACGTTCTCAAATGACAATATAAGCAAGTGAACGCCAAGCTCAACTACGCGCAGGTCGGTCAAGTGTCAAGAAACACACACACCTTAGAATCACCAGAAGGGACAAATCCAAGTAGAATCCCTTTATTGATAGTCATAGCCGAGACAGTTCCACCCTGCAAGAAACACAACCACCACCCGGAAAGGGAAAACAAAAAAGAAGAGCCTCCAATTAGAATTTAGAAACCAATTTCACATTCTACTTCGAAATCCATAGATCAACAACACCTTCAACTCAACAGAACAACACATAAACAACAATAAAAGAGAAGGAACCTGGTGATCAATGTGAGCTCCCAAGGGACATATCCGGTAAGGAGAGACCACGACTCGAACATCCTCGGGCTTCCTTCCTGAAATCTCGGAGACAATAACCTTTACCCTGTCGAGCTGCCAACAAAGTTTCCATCTTTACCTCAAAAGAAAGCTCTTTTATACACAAACAAAAACCCACTAACCCAGAAAAAAACGAAGACAAAAAAGACATTGTAGCCAATGAAACAAAGAAGACATTTAGACGTAAGAACCCAGACAGGATTGGTTACCTCGTCGTCCGAAGGCCAAGCCATTGTCCCCCCTCCTTGGATGTCCGATGTGGTCCCCACTATATTACACGGATTGGTCCAATGAAGCGTGGAGTTAAGGGTTAAATGTGAAGGGTCTTTTTTAAACAGTAAATTTTAAGGGAAGGAAGGGTTGGCTCTGCTATAATGTGGTACAGAGAGATTTGGTAATGACGAGTGAAATGGAAGGAAACTGTTAAAATTGGGCCAATCAGAGGGTTTGGTGCTCTCTCTTTCTTTGGTTGGCCTACCTGTTAAGTGTTACCTTACGTGTGTAAAATGTGATTTAAAAAATATGAATTTGGGAATAAAATTTGATATTTTGACACTTTAGTAACACATATATATAATTTTCTTACATGGTGTCCGACTACCTATCTTTATTACATCTACTTCGGGTTGTCACGTAGGGACATGATTGAGTCATGTACTCTCTTATACATGACATGTCTGTACACTTTAAAAACCCCACAAGGTTTTCCAACAAATGTTAGAATAGTTTTTGAACAAGTGTTAGAATGGTTTCTCAACATATGTTAGAATAACTTTCCAACAAATGTTAGACTGATTTTTCAATCTATATTAGAATGGTTTCCCAACATATGTTAATATGGTTTACCAACATATGTTCGAATGATTTAGCAAAACATTCCATTTGAATGTACATTTTCAAACCATTTACGTACATGGCGAAACTATTTGAACGTACATGGCGAAACTATTTGAACATATTAAACTAAACCACTCGAATATATTAGAGCGAACTATTCGAACATATCAAAACAAATCACTCGAACATATCAGCGCGAACCGCTCGAAAATATTAGAAGAAACTACTCGAACATATCAGAAGAAACCACTCGAACATATCAAAACAAACCATTTGAACATATTAGAGAGAACTACTCGAACATATCATAATGAACTTCAACAACGACAAAAAAATTACAGCAATCAAACAAAAGTGTAGCAATATTAAAAGTTGATTCTATTTATCTCTCTACCTCGACCTACTCTTGTCGGCCAGCTCCATGAAAACCCCCAAAATCCCTCTGCTCTCGACGGTTGGGCCGAGCGATTACCGTGAGAATGGCCCAAGCAATGAAGATAAAGCGTTAGGGGGAAGTTTGTTACGATTGATACTAGAAAGAGACAAAGAAGAAGAAGAAGAAGAAAGAGGGCTTCAATTGAATCGACAAAAGAAGGTTTCCCAAAACGACATCGACTTGAAGGAAATAGGAGATTTCATGTATACACGACAATCATGTAATCAAATACACACATGACTGAATCCAATCCCACATGACACATTTTCCAGGTAGTTATTTACATGATATTTTAATTTGCTCAGATAAATCTGATACATATTAAAAAAAATTGTCACGTCACCACCAACGCAACGGTAGTTGACCATGTACAATATGAGAGAAGAACCATGTGGATCACCAAAGTGTCAAAATGTAAAACTCAAGGTAAGAAAATGAACATTTCTTTAAAATCATATAAAATATGGTCCAATGTTGTCGGGCCACGCTATGGTGACCAGCGGAGCCGCGGGAGAGTCCTCGAACAATTACATTATTTCAGGCGGGAAAGGTCAAATCCGTAAAAAATCACAACCCATCACCAGCAACAGCTTCCGTTTTTGGCAAGATGTCTCTAGAAACTGACCGAAGCATCCCAAACTCTCCTCTTTCTCTCTCCTCCCCCTTATTTAATTATTTCCCCTTCTACCCCTACTCCTTCATTCTCCTCCTCGCCAACCACCACCACCCAAAACCTCAACTTCCCCCCCACTCAATTCAACCGAAAGAAAAATAAATAATAATAACATTGTAACCGTCAATTTAGGGTTTCCGAATCGTTGTACATTTGCCAAGCATGGCCGGGATGTTGAGGACGAAGCGGAAAGAGGCGGCCGTTGATGACGTCAGCGAAGGCTTCGGCGATTTCTCTCTCATCTCCCCCGCTCGCAAGATTCGCCGCCTCGTAACTTCTTCTCTCCCTTTTGCGCGTCTTTTTTTTTCCTACCTCTTTTGGTTTTCTATCTCTTGCTGACGTGTCTTTTTTTTTTTGCAGGACGCGGATTTGCCGCCGGTTATGGAGGAGGAGGTGCCGGCTCCGGCGCCGGCTTTCGAGAAGCCGAGCGGTGTTGTGATCGAGGAGCTGACGCCGGATTCGTGTGAGGAGAATTCGGAGAGAGCGATCGTGGTGTTCAATTCGGTCGGTGCTAGCAATCCGAAGCTATGTTGGCCTGCCGGATCCGGATTCTCTGTTTCGATGGACTCTGATTTGCTCTCCAGCCTCAAGTCGAAGCGTAAGTTAACTGCTCCTCTCGTAGTATAGTCTTTCCATTTTTAGCTACTACGTCGGAACTAGTAAGTGGAAGAAGGTAGTTGTGTTTTGGCAACGAAGCTATGAGGATTCTACAGAAGTGTAGTTTTGTTCAATTAGTAGCATCTGACGCAGGTGGTAACTACCTGAAATGTTCGAAGTGATGCGTCGCCCTGCTTCGTAGACGTGCCGTTGTTGTAGGTAGTATTCTGATAGACTATAGAGTGACTGATTGAGTGGGGATGATATGCAGATAAGCAACTATGGGCGAATGATGAGGTGCATGACGAGGAAGAAGTTAAAAAGTGTGTAGAAGCGAACGAGTGTATGGCTGTTGTGCCCTGGGTTTCATCTCAGTTTGCTAGTGCCACAGATGTTACTCAAACGGACAATGCAGAGTTCATGGAGGATGAAGATGTGGGGGAAGCAGCAATGGAGATTGAAGATGGAAACAATATCGGAAGCTTGGAGCAAACGCCGGGTTTCCAGTTTGGTGGTGTGCCTCAATGGCAGCAGCAACACTGCATGGTTCCACAGTTGCCTCAAAGTAATCCAACTCCTGTCACATGGTTTCCGGTCGCCAGCAACGATAAGTAGGATCGTAACGAGGCTCCATTTTCGTGAATCGTGTCACATGGAGTGCGGTTTGGAGGTAGGAGGGACGACAGTAGTGTTAGTATAGGATGCACATAATCCCCAGGCGGGCAGACGAAGGTAGGAGGGATAATGTTCTTATTTGAAGCCTTCACGCCAATATGGCGTCTGATCGCTGGCCATTTTGCAAGAGAATAGTTGCACCAAAGAAGATCATCTTGTTGTACGAGCTTAGTCTATGTTGGAAGCTTGAATCTCTTTCTCGGAGGGTCTTGTTGCCGCCAAAAGTCGTAGGCGTTAAAATGTAGCTAGTATGTGATTCACAGATTTGGTGAATGTGGGAAATCAGTTAAGAGATTCTGCAGATCTCATTGGTCTTTGCATTTTCAGGTTGAGGTTCTATTTTGGCAAGAAGTTCCGGAAAAATATTGTTTATAGTATACGGATGCACAAACCCAACGTTCTGACAACTATAAAATTCAAACTTCCGCTCACAAATGGTAAAAATATCGAAGTGTATTTGCATCTGCAGATCATACAAAAATACATGGAAGCTCCACTATTCGAAAAATGTAACGATGATTCGGGTTGGTTATACTTGAGCATAAGTTATAAGGACTAATAATAATACAACAAGAGATAAATTAAATAATCTGCTAGATCCTGTAATGGAGTCTGCTATTTCCCATCAATTGCCTCTCTGATTTGCCTTTTTTTCCAAGGGAAAAAATTTCCTATGCAATCTCTCTCCCTGGCTCATGCACTCGGCTGCTATTAGGTATCTAACTGTTATGCGGACTACATGCTGAAAATGTACATATAGGCTAATCTCCTGAGACGTATACTTTCTCTTCGTAATACTTGTTCTCGCTCTGTTTCTTCTTGGCATTCCGTTTCTGCATGACAAACAGGGTTGAATAACCTCTATATCCAACCGTAAATTTGAAGCAATGTTGGTTCATTTAGCATCAATTATAGTTTACCTCGTACGCTTCATGATTGAGGACTATCCTTCGCGCTACCGTAGTGGTTGTTATATCTTTCGGGCTTTCGAGCATCTTGAAAATTCCCATGCTCTTTGGAACTGCATATGGATCTACCCCATCCTGCACAAGTTTTGACGTTTCTTTCAATTTCTAGTTCGATGATATAATCTGAAATACTTGAATGAGGTTAAGTTGGTTGAAGGCTTACCGCCAACAAGCTGTTGCTTTCTGCGGTCGTCCCATGCACAACCAAGGAGATATTGAAAGTTGTAATCTGCTCAGCATAAATGAGTAGAATTATCAGGAAATTCTTCGGATGAGATTCTTACTCTTTGGAGGGAAGGACGGCACAGTAAGTCACGGTGATGAAGTTTCCGAAGTAACTTTACTTGTTCGGTTGTTGGATATCACATATCCTCACAAGTATTTTCGAACAAGATAAGGATAGGCATACAGAATCAAACATACCACGTCTTTAGAAACTTCCCAAGGTGCACCGATGATGACTTCATCCACATAACGGCACGCCAGTACACTGAGACTACGCTCATGCAGGTGCATAATTGGGTAGTGCTTGCCCCTTTGCTCACTTCAAAAGACCAACTTGTTTTAGTAGTTAGTTAAGATGCTAGATTGATCAAGTATAACTCTAGTAACTGATCTTGCGTGTTCATCTTTGGTCAGAAATACAGATACGAGGACAGTGAACTAATGAGCATGACTATGATCAATATGTTCGGAGATAATGAAGCCTTGAAGATGTACCTCACTATTTGGTCAGTGTGGATCCCAACCAAGAGAAAATCTCCAAGCTGCCTTGCACATCTGAGAATCTAGATGCATACAAGAATGCATAATTTTAGGAAACAGACATTGAGAAAAACTATCAAAAGGGAAAGAGCTATTGATTGAGCTCGTTACATCACATAGATTCAGAAACAGAAATCAAAGCCTGTAGCATATGGATATGATAAATCTGCGTCAGCCCTTAACACTGTCAAATTGTAAAGTATCATTCCTTACTGAACCCCAAGAGTCCCTTCACGAATAAGGTGGGGACGAAAGACCTTCAAAATCACGAATTGTAAACTTATCACTTCTCACTGAACCCCAAGAGTCAACCTTTGAAACTGTTTAAAAAGGGGAACGGATATATATTTGCTATTCAATATCTATTTGGATGGGCAAACCAGGTACACATTGGAAGGGAGTTGTACATTGTCAGAAGTATAAACGCCAAAGCAGTAGGAAATGTGAGTGTGGCATGTGATGGAGGAATCTTGTGAACCGAAAGTAGCCTAGAAAGTTAAAAGACAAAAACTGTGGTGTGTAACAACTAACGAGAGCATTAACTACGACTGGCGTGGAAGCGAAAATATATTACTCATGATAAGACAGCAAGATGGACAAAAGAATCTATTAAAAGGCAAATCATGAACCACTGAATCACTGAGAAAAAAGTGATAATGAGAAGTATCAGAGAAAAAGCGATAACGAAAAGTATCAGTCAGTTAACAGTTACCTCTACATGTCCAGCATGGAAGAGATCAAAAGCACCGTCAATGTACACAACACGGGCATTAGGTCCAGGTGCCTGAAAATAGACGATTGAAATCAATCAGACGAATATCTTTCACATACCTTGTAGTCTTTAAGAGAGAACATGGGAAAAACATATCTTCATAGTTAATATAGTTACCGACATTCCAGTATCTGATATCGATCTACTGATATCAATCTAATGGACAAGCAGATGGGACCAAACACTCACAAATAACAAAATACATGAACTTATTATCACGGATGGCACTGCCTAATGGTAGTTTAACATATCTGTTGCATATCAACTAGAAGCCCATTACGCTGCATAAAATATCTCAGTCCTGGTAGCTTCACATATCTCTTTAACATAAACAGTTTATCTCTTAGGCATCACATTACATGCGAAAGAAAACAACCAAAGCATGTCTATGACATGAGAAGTCGTCAAAATTTCTTTTTGGTGAAAAAGAGATGAGCAAAACTCATATCAACTTTCGCTTGGTTAAAACATGGGTAGGAACCTCAAAACAAACAACATCGTATCACACTAAAAACTCTTTGCCAATGTCCAGCCATAACCAGAGAAACAAGTAGGAAGGCGGAAGCACAATCACTCTCAAAGGGAAAACTTCACTCCCATCATGGTATGCTTGGTGAATAAAAGATGAGGCACTATTTATGTCCCCGATGCCAGCATACATAAGCCAACCATCCAATGAATAATGGTTAAGATTGATACCTTTCCATTTGAGAACTGCACAATTCTCCGTGAAGTTGGTAAAAAATGTGATACATGGGCACCACTCCCTTTAGTTGTTTCCTGAGCATCTCCAGGAAAAGATGATACTTGATGACCTTCCACATTCGTAGTCTCATTCACGGAAGAAAGTATTCGCCCTAAATTCAGTACAAGAATAGTTGTCATTAGCCATTACTAATCAGCAATGAAAATCAAAAATCGAAAAAGAAGATAAAGACAACTTGGTAGGCATGTTTGTGTTAATTCAGAGAGGATAAATGGGGCCATTTTACGATAAACACGAATTTTAGTGAGAATGGCCCAAAATCTCATTTGAAATAAATCAGAGAATTCTTGAGAATAGAGATAGTACCTACAATGTCAGTGCTGGAGACACCTTCCGTACGTTTAATCTGCTTGTATCTTCCAGCTTTCTTGGCCAACGCATAAGCATCAGACCCATCCGGAAGCAGACAAGGATCATCACCGTGAATGATGTAATCAATTCTGTGCTTGTCAAAGAGAGTTTTCATGAATTGCTCTGTAATCTCATATGGAGCATTGGCTATGACCTCGTCCACCCATTTTAAGCCACTAACAAGAGCCAACCTGAAGGAACCATAGTTAGATCAGCAAATCAGATCACAGTGGAAAGTAATCAATACATGTCTAGTTTACATGATGCCAGAAGTCAGAATATCAAGTTGCACCTTTAGAAAGAAAAGTTCAAGCTTGGAAAATAGAAATACTTCATAACCAACGATGAAATTTCATCTTATAGTGTAGCCCAACAGCATCTAAATCATCAACCTATAAGCATCTTAAAATCCCACCAAACCTACTTATTTTAGTGCATGATGCATATTAGTGAGTGTTTTTCGATGAACATCAACTGACCATCGCTCTGGATGGCCTCTTTTAGTTTACTGTCCCGAAGGAGACAACAATCAAGTTAGAAGCTCTCATGCTTTCTCATTTACAACTCATAAAATGAAAGAAATAAACTCAAAGAGATTCATATAGATCATCAATCAACAAAAAAGGAAACCATGATTAACTCATGAACTCTAAGCTGTCCTATTACATTGACCAGAAAACTAAAATAATTCTCCAAAAAACTAATGGGCTTAAACAATAACCATAACCTGGACGACGAGAACATGGGCAGATAATCACAACGCTTGCAATTCCAAGTTAAAAATGGAAAACATTCATTTCGTAGAAGACAAAGATCAGGGTGCAGCAGTACCTCTCTTCCATGGGTAGAACCGGCGGGCCCTTGTTTGCAATGATCTCCTCATCACTAACAACACCAACCACCAATTCATCCCCCAAAGCCTTGGCCTGTCTCAAGGCATTGGCATGCCCATAATGCATGAGATCAAAGCAGCCATCCATGTAAACACGAATGCGCTTTGTCTCCCGCCTCTTTTGAAATATTCCCTTATCAGACCGCATATAGGGAAACAAAGCCAGCACGATTCCACCAAAATAGCCTGTGGACAATCCGAGCAAGGCGAAGGTGAGCATCAAGCCCCCGAGCAAATGATGGTAGGCGTATCCACCATCCCAAATCCAGCTGCTGGTCTCGTATTCCATCTCTCTTGTCTCCTCAACTCTCCTAACGAAAAGGAGAGAGGAGACCAAAAAACACCTGAAAATCCATCCACTAACATCAATCAAATCCAATTCCCTCATCTGGGTTTAATTAGAAATGCTTAAAGATGCAATCTTTAAGAACAAAGATCAAACCTTCAAGGCAATAACAGATCACAAAGACTAAACAAGAAAGTTCCAATCTAAACTGAACCAAAACAACAAATTCAAATGGGGAAAAAATATTGGTTTGGGTTCTAACACAATTCCAGAGACCAAACAACAGGAGGAAGCCAGAACAAAAAATCTGACCAAGCTCTGAAATTTCTTACCCGTTGACGAAAACACGAATCTAAAAAGGCATCCCAAGTAAAAAAAAAAAGACTCGTCTGTTTTAGTATGTGATTTAGAAAACAAGGAACCAAATAAAGATTGCCATTATTGTAATAACCCAGAAATAAACAAGCTCAGGTTAGCAATTACGACCCAACAAAAATCTTGTTGGGGAAGATGGGAGAGGAGGAGCGTGACCAGTAGGGGAGGAACTTGCTTCAAAACGAGAGAACCAAATTCCAAGGTTCGATATTTTTTTTTTCTCTATATATTTTTATTTGCCAAACTGGGTTGTTTTCCTGAGATTTATACGTGTTATGTTCGGTAACTTCGAGGTTAATGCAACGGCTGTCTTGTCAGCGTCTCCTCCCTACTCAGAAAACGTACACTTTTTTTTTTTTCTATTCATAGCTGTTTTAGTTGGAGTTATGATATAAAAATGTAATATTGTACATTTTTTTTTGAGATCCTATTCTAAATTCTATTCTATTAGATCAGAAATATTCATGTCAGGAGTCGAATCCTGAACTTTATCCTACATGAGTGAGAACAATGCCACTGGACCAAATGGTCACTCGACTAATATTGTACAACTTTATTATAGAAGTAATGTCACAGTTTTTATATTCACACCTAAGACATATTCTCAACACTCACATCAATTAGTTCAAGTACTTATTAATTGTGTCCAATTCGAAAGGAGATAAAGTTTGCTAAACATGTATTTTAACTATCTTATTTCTAATGATTAAAATACTCCACGTAATTAAACTAAGACAACACATGATCCAAGTGTTATGGTTGTTTCCTATTTTGGTTACTCCTCTATTTCTGTCTGTCTACACCAATTTTTTTTTCATTTTTTTCCCACTCCCTTGGCGCAATATCTTTCCAATTTTTTTTAATCCTATTCTAAATCTATTCTATTACAAGATATAGTTTGAACCTTGAACCTTCACCAATTTAACACCTCCCAATAACACTAAGCTATAAGGGCACAGATAATATCTTTCCACTATTCACTTAAAAATAAATTCTTTATAAAGAACCCAAAAAAGGGAAGATTCTAATACAGGGCGGTACACGTATTTGAGGTGGGGAATGTTTTTTGTCCTTTGTTAACTAACGTGTCCGAATAAAACCAAAGGGGACCGGTGGTGCCGTGGTGGTGTGAGTTCAACCGACGTCGCCCCGTTTTCATGTCGGCTCACACCGATTGCATGAGTTAGAAGAAACTTCAAAATGGAGAATCGCACGTTACTTTCGAAAAGAATAATTGCACTAATGTGACACTGCGAAAAACCTTGACGCTTACTGATAATTTTTGTTGACTAAATTCATGTTTAAGTTTGGGTATTGTATGTATGTAAACGGTTGATTCTTTAATAATAAATTTTTATATTGATAGATTTAAATTTGAATTTCTTACTACTTAAATAAATTACCATCAATTTATTATCTTTTTCTATCTGATATCTGAAATTGTACATTGTTGATCTTTATTTTGAAGTGACCCTTAAAGAAGATTTTTCAATAAGTAAAATTTGAATTAAAAAACCAGCCACTTGAACTTATCTTCACGTATTGGTTCTGGTCAACGCTTGCATGGCCTAGAAGTTTGGAAGTGGTGGACAAAACGAGGTTCATTTAATATTAAGATATGGATGTACACGATGAAAAAGATTTCAAACCATTTTTATGGTTTTTTTTAGAATGTATGCGTTCGGGTTATGCAATAAGATTTTCATATGTTTAGGGAGTGAAGGAATAAGATAAATATTTTTTTTCTTAAGTAAATTTAAGGGGTAGAAACGGACTCAATTAATAATCAACCAACTCCATTACAACCAGACTTGTAAACGTACTAACACTTTGAAAGTAAGATAACAACATATTCTATCTCTTTTTTAAAATTTCGGAGATTCAAACTTTATTGCTTACAAATAAGAAAAAAAAAATAAAATTCAATGCTGTCTAAAATTCCGAAAATTGAAACTCAACAAACTAAACTTAAAAATTCACAAAAAAAACTCTTATCCTAATTAAATATGAAATACACAAATTTTGATAACCCTATATCGAACAAAGATAAAGAATTAGGCTACTTTTTTGGTAGTGGCTGGTGGTTCTGGGGTTGGGGTTGTAAATTTGTAATGGCTGAGGATGTCCAGAGTCGCGGTGGTTGATTAGCAGCTTAGACCAGTGTTTTTGTGTGGGAGAGCGGCTGGGGTTTGGTTTTTATTTGGGAGGCTGTGACTGAAATTGGTTAGACTCAACCGAGAATATATAATTTGTAGAATTACAGTTAAGTACTACATAATTTGTAGAATTACAGTTTAGTACTTTGATATATCAAATACTGAAAAAATTCCTAACAAATTAAATGTTTTCCGTCCATTAAACCAACGAGTGCACTCAATTGGTTAATATTTTGCTAGAATGATGATTTGAACCTCCGGGCTCGTGGATAAAAGACACAATCTAACCAAGAAAGCTATTGCAGCATATTATTAACTGTACTATAATACATTGTTCAGAGGACACCTCGAACTACATGGGCTTGGATTTCTTTTGGACCTAGGATATTCATAAAAATAGAAGTGGAACCTTGTAATCGAAAGTTCCACAATCTGAACTGTCAGTTGTAGAAACTGGAACCGCACTTGGCGGTTTTGAATTCGGTTCCACTCATCTAAAACCTTGGAACCTGTGGTCTTTGAGCCCGTAATTGGTTGTTTTGCCCCAGGCCATTACGCCGTCCTCGTCAAGCTGCACCCTATCTTCTTTTTTTTAGGCCCCGGCCCAATCGGATCTCTAAATTTCAACATTATTTTTGTTATTGTTGGAGATCTTTTAAGAATTGCCAAAGATGGCCAAGTGACCTTTGGTCCAGCGACATAAGGGTGGGAAGGGGTTTGGGAAGTCCAGGGTTCGATTCCTGGCGTTAAAGTTGTAATAGAATACGTATTAGTATAGGAACTAGAATAGGAATTCAAAAAAAATTGCCAAAGATGTGTTTGTTAAGTAATTGGAGGTGAACTTATGACTTTATGTTCCCTTCATATTAGTATATTTATTTTGTGAATCCATGATATAAGTTTTATCTAATGCTATTTAGTAAGTAATTTTTTCAATAGTGTATTTTTAATTGTAAGATTTAAATTCAAAGAATTCAAGTGGATAAATCTTATTGGTTTGATGAGGGTATCTTAAATCGATGGAAAAAGAAAATAAGCAATAGTCCAAATAGATAGCCGCTACAGTTTATTTGTTTTTCGAGTAAAAGATAAATTATAAATATATTATCACTTGCTATAAAAGCATCACCATAAAATTAGTGTAATAGCAATGTATGGGGATAATTTGCAAGATGCACCACCATTAAATTCTCACGAAAAAAAATATTTTTAACAAGGTTGAATCCTGTAACTTAGTTTTTTAATAAATAGCAAACTTTATTAATCAAACCAAATAAAAATAAGCTTGTACATATACGCAAAACACGTCCATATTCAAGTTAGTCCACAAATCGGTGTTCAAGTGCAACTTAAATCCCATAAAATGAGTATTACAACTACGGTTTTGAACACCCATGGTAAACATAATTATTTTATTATTATTTTCATTGCGATAATAACACAATTATTTTATTATTCTTCGTCAAATTGTAAAACACAAAGGTTGATTTTGTGTATACAATCTAACTCACAAAACTAAAAAATATTTCATAAGAAATACATCGAAGGATATTTCACACCAGAGCTAAACTCTCAATAAAAGGATGAACATGCCACCCAAATTGCATTGATCTCTTTCTCCGCCTCCCGCGAAATCCACCAGCCAAATCGCAAATAACCCTATAACGACGTTCCCTGACGTCGTACGAAACCACCTTATCTGGGACGTGAAACCACATCGACGGCCCCTTCTTCTCGTCGTCTTCCTCGACCATTTGCAGAAAAGTAAACACACATTTCTGCTCGACGGATATGATTTCCGGGAATGGAGGCACTAGGTGCTCGAAGACGAACGTGTACTTAACGGACCATCTAGAATAGTCACTCCGTAGTTCCCACACAATGCAGCCAATGTTTAATGTTTGAGCAAGCTGCAAGTGCCCGTTTGTCACGTAAAGATGCTTCCTCTCCCTGGAATTAGTACGGAGTGAAGGTATTGTGGTGAGACTCTGTTGATCGATGTCGAAACGAAAGCCACTCCCGTCATAGCTAATCCAGTAGACACCACCATTGAAGTAAGCGCTTCTTCCGGGGACCATTTTTACCGTAGGAATAGAGCCTAAAGCCTGCCATTCCCCAGACTCCGAAGAGTACACGTGGAGCTGGGACTGTGGAGGACTTTCATCGACCAGATTTTGCTTGCTTATACCGATCACCTTGTAGTGTGGTGATCGAAGAGGATCAAAGGCCAAGGAAGCTATGTAAAACTTCGGGCCATTGTGCAAGGGGAGGGTGGTTATCTTGCTGGTGGTAGGGTTACAGACATGGTGGTGGATCACACCATCTGTCGGAACCACACTAGAGAGAAGCACTAACCCATTGCACGACTGGATCACTTTGCGGCGTGATAAAGGGAAGGAACGGAGGAGGTCAGCATTGGTGGGTTTCGAGGAGGAGATATACCGGTATCTTTGTCCGGATGTGCTTACAAAAAAAGCAGAGGGTTTGGTGGGGTGGTGGAGGAGGGTGTGGCGGGATGCAAACTCCGGGTTGGAGATCAGGCTGAGCCAAGGTCTTGCGACGACCTTGAACTGGATCAGTGGTTTTGCGGGTAACTCAATAAGGATTCGAGTCTGTAGGTCTTGGTTTTCTAACACTGCTTCCTCCGCCGAGATGGTGCGAGGAGTAGGGGCCATTGTTTATAGTTTGAGTGAAAGGGATAGTCAGAATGGATAAATTTATAGTGATTTAAAAGGTCATTGGTCACTGAATTTTGTTCCCATTTTGGCCATTGCCTAAATAATGGCAAAATATAATTGGTAACTAATTAATGACTAATTTTTATTTTTGGTCATTCGTTATTATTTATTGAGAAAAGTAATTTATAACGGATGTTTTATGCAAGTGTAAAGCCTCTAATATGACCGGGTATTATTATAGACCAACACAAATCATTTTAATAAGTTTTATCCTTACATGCACATACAATTCTCTAGAGGAGCACCTAATTTTGATTATTTACTAATTAATGACAAATTTTAATTGATAACTAATGAAAATAATATGTGTTTGGTTATTAGTTACTTGTTTAGATACAATATTTTATCACCAATTTATTATGCAAGTGTAAGACATTGTGATCTAACCAATCATCTACGTAGACCAATATGACTAATTTTTAGTATATTTTGTCCTCATTTACATTTGCACACATCACAAAACTCTCCTAGAGGTGAAAGCGTGCTTTGTACCTAATTTTGGTTATTGACTATTTAATTGAGGTTCTTAACTGGTAACTAATTAATGATTAAATATTCTATATTTGATCATTCGTTACTTATGCGGCAAGCAGGATTGGATAAGGGCTCCAACGGGTCAAGCCAATATGGTAAGGGCTAAAATCCAAATGGTACACCACATTCAAAAAAGACAAGATAAATTGACGACTCTTATTTAGAGGGGTATTTATGTCATTTTGCCTGCCATTCTCGATTCTTGCATATGGAGGACAAAATTAACATTTTTTCTAACTCATAAAATAAAGAAAAAAATTGATTTTGAAAACTTTATTCTTTTCTAAAATGGTTTCCTCACTTTCTCTATTCTTCATTCTGAAATAGAAAACATAAAATTCGATCTTTTTCTCATTCTCTTCTTTGATCCTTGTTCATTTTTAATTTTTTTACCTTTTGCACATCCACTACAGTTTAGGTGAGTGACATGGTCTTTTATATCTATTGTTTGAGGTAAAAATTGAGGTCCATTTCTCTCTCTCTCTCTCTCTCTGTTTCCTTCGTTGTTGTATTTTTCTTTTTAATCAATTTTTTGTTTTTTTAATCATTTTTATGGTGGATATTTGCAATTGTTTGGGCATAACCATTTTTGATGGTTTATCCATTTTTATGATGATTGAACTATTGATGGCTTAGCATTTTAGCATATACTGTACAGAGCTTCATTTGCATATGTTTTGTTGTCTGTTATTAGTCATTATAGCATATTTTATATTTTTAGGAGTAGTATTTTTCTTGTGGCTAAAATGGATCATTGTTATAGAGATGGCTACTTTTAGAATCTGCTGCTATACTAAGCTTGACCAAGTACATGACACTAACATGAAATTTTGTCAAAGCATAAATATGGATAATAGAATATTTCTAATAAGAAGACTGGGGTTTAGATATCTACTTGATGTTGACAATGTCAATCTTACCTATTTTAAAATCAATAAGTTTACCAAGGTATGAAATGCTCTTAAGAAGATAGAGATATCTTCGTTACATGTTGTGGACAGTTATGATCTTCCAATTGGTGGCAAGACTTCTTATTTCTTCAATAAGAGAAGAGAAAGATTTGATGACTTCGACAAGACTTTCAGATTGAATTTGGATCAAGATAAAAATAAGGGTGCTTATGACATCATGTGATATATTCCTATGAATCTTTTGAATTCTATGATGCTTGTAGACACTTTTATCAATAATATCAATTGGATGATTACATTTTCATAAACTGGAATAGGAAATTGTATGTTAATAAATTAGGAAGAAAATGTGCATTAACTTGATAGTGAGATAAGACAATCTACTCCTTCTAAATATATTAGAAAGGGTGATCGTTTGGAACAATCCAAAGAGGAATACAAAGACAAAGATGAAAAAAAAAGAAAAAGTAGACTTAATTTTTTTTACCTATTTGTTGCTTAAAAATAATTTATATTTTTGTACCTCTACCATTGTAGTATGACTAAATTGGTATTGGAGAAGTAGATATTTCTGTGTTTTTATGCATATTTTGGATGTAGATGATACTAGATTTTTTTACCTTTCGACTTTACCATTTTGATATATTTAAGTTCACCAAGGTTTATTTTTTTAGTATGTCTTTTTGGTTTATAGTGATTAAGCCTCTTTGGAATGTTGAATGCGCCTTTTGACAATATTGAGTGAACCATTTCCACAAAGTTTTGTATGTTATTTTTTAATTTTATGTATGTTTAATTTATGATCCATCGTGTTTGTGATGGACTTCTGGATCAATGCATATTATTTTATGTTTTGATATCAAATGATAAATGGAAATAGCAGTTTGGGATTATTACTGTGCCATTTTTTGCCTACAAGTTTATTTCATTATTACAGAAATTTGAGTCCATTTTTTATAGTTGCCCCGTAAAATGAGTGAATCTGTTACGATGTACACCTTCAGTGAAAAATGATAAATATGTGTTAGTTTATTTCCATCAAATGATATGCTATGTTCATACACACGATGTGTCATTTTTGTTTAAAAAATATGTAATTTTCATACACATGGCTGTTCTATTTCTATTCACAAGTATTTACCATAGTTATTTACGAGATGTGTCATTTTCCAACACATGATGTGCTATTTTGATATACACAATATGTCATGTCTATACACATAACTTTTTAATTTTATTCACAAGTATATACTATTTTTATCCACCAGATATATCATTTTCATGCATACAATGTTTTGTTTTTATTCACAAGTATATGCCATTTTTATTCACCATAAATGTCATTTACATACACATAACATGCCATTTTTATTCACAAAATATTCCATTTCCATACACATGATAATTTCATTTTCCTTCATAAGTATCTATTATTTTTATTCATGAGACATGTTATTTCCATATACACGATGTGACATTTTTATTCACAATTGTGATGAACTGGATTAGTGATTTTGCGGGTAACTTAATAAGGATTCGAGTTTGTAGGTTTAGTTTTCTAGCACTACTTCTTTCGAGGAGATGGTGTGAGGAGTAAGGTCCATTGTTTATATATTGAATGAAAGGGATAGTGAGAATGAATAATTTTATAGTACTTTAAAAAGGTCACTGAATTTTGTTCCTATTTTGGTAATTGCCTAAAAAATGACAAAACACAATTGGTAACTAATTAATGATAAATAATTTATTTTTGGTCATTCGTTATTATTTATTGAGAAAAATAATTAATAACAGATTTTTTATGCAAGTGTAAAGCTTGTAATTTGATCGAGTATTATTTTAGACCAACACTACTCTTTTTTGCTACATTTTATCCTTACATGCACACACGATTTCCTGGAGGACAAAGCATGTTTTGTACCTAATTTTGATTATTTATTAATTTATGACAAATTTTAATTGGTAGCTAATGAAAATAACATGTGTTTGGTTATTAGTTACTTTTTTAAATACAATAATTTATCACCCAATTTATTATGCAATTGTAAGATATTGTGATCTAATAAGTGTCTAGGTAGACCAATATGATTAGTTTCTAGTATATTTTGTCCTCATTTGCACACTTCATAGAAACTCTCCTAAAGATGGAAGCATGCTTTGTACCTAATTTTGGTTATTAACTAGTTAATTAAGGTTCTTAATTGGTAACTAATTAATGATTAAATATTCTATATTTGATCATTCGTTACTTATTCAGAGGTAGGATTATGTAAGGGTTCTCATGGGTTATGTCAGCACTGTAAAGACTTGAATCCATATTATACACCACATTAAAAAAAGGACGAGATGAACCGATGACTCTTATTTAAAAAGGTAGTTATGTCATTTTTTTAACCACTCCCATTTCCTGCATACGGAGGACAAAATTGTCATTTTCTTTTTTTTCCTACTCAAAAGATAAAGAAAAATGGGGTTTAAAAACTTTATTATTTTCTAAAATGGTTACCTCACTTTCTCTATTCTTCATTCTAAAATAGAAAACCTAAAATTTCATCTTCTTCCCATTCTCTTCTTTGTTCCTTGTCCATTTTCAATTTTTTTACCTTCCACACATCCACTAGGGTTTAGGTCAATGATGTTGATCCATTGTACCAACACGAGTCTTTTCAGTATGCTTTGTCCTCACTCGCACGCACCCTAGGAAACTTCCCATAAGGTCACCCATCCTGATCCTATTCTCGGCCAAACGCGTTTAACGTTGAAGTTCTTTCAAGATGTGTGTCCGAAAAGAAGGTGCACCTTGTTGGTATGGATAGTAACAATCAAATCACTTAAGCCTTTCACACATTACATATACGGGGTATCACATAACTAATCATATATAAAACTTTAGTACTGACATAATGTAGGTAACGTCTAAAAACACTTTTGACTTATAAAAATTCAGTAAAGTACTTATAATTTAAGTAATTTTAAACAACTAATTTTAATAATTATTTTTATCCATGTTAATTATTAAATTAGTTTTGGATAAATTACATCTAGCCCCCTCTAGTTTTGTATATTCAATGTTGGCCCCCATATAATTCGCAAATCGATTAAAAATCCCTCTTAGTTTGGAGAATTTATATGATTCAGCCCCTCACGCCTGAACTGACGTAGTTCTCTGGCGAAGAGACACGAAAAATGACGCTTATACCTTTCTACTAAAGAAACACACTCTCTCATCGCCAGATGTAATTCACCCATTAGTTTTTCAAATATTCCATAAATTTTTTCCCAACATCTTTTTTTATGTAAAATGATGATATAATATGCAACACAATCATACCACCTGTGTAAATAATTTTACTATCATTTTGCATCAAAGGATATCTCATATGCTCAAAAGTCAAACTACCCCTTGCGTACAAGGACGGTACCAAGGTAGAAAAAAATGTGGCACCTTTTCGACAAACGAAGGTACCTCGCAGAAACTGTTGATATGACCAATTAAAAACATGATAGGACCATCCACTGATTAAATATATGTAGTTTTGTTAAAAAAAAAAACATTTTGTGAAAATTTTGAAACAAACTTGAGAACGAGTTCGAATTATTCGTTCCAACAGTGACTCAAATTAAAAATGACATGATTGTAAATACTTTTTGTCTGTGTAATATGTTAGATTTCAAGGTTTTGACCGACTCGTGAGAAGAAGCTGGATAGGAAGAGTTCTTCAGCGTGATTAGCTAAGAAGAGGGTCTAACTAGAAAATGTATATTAATTACTAAAGTAAGGTCCCAATTCAATACTACCCTTTACACATACATGATTCATGAACTTCCCTCTATTTGTTTTAATTTAAGGATTAAGAGGGTAGTATTGCTTATGATTCTGGTTATGATTAAAGTATTGAACGAGATCTTTTGACAATTAATTGCCATTATTTATGACGTATTTTTTTGCGGTATATTTGTTACTAAACATATGACTTTATGCCCCTCCATGGTTTTTATGCTTGTTTTCTGATTAACCTTTAGTATATTTCTTTTTTTAATCTATGATATAAATTTTTTCGATCTACTTAGCAGATGATTTTTTAATTGATGTATATTTATTTGTACGATTTGAATTAACAATATTTATCAGGAAATTTAAGTTAATAAGTAGAATATAATAAACCAATACATTTTTAAAGGTATTCAAGACATTTATAAAGAAATTAAAGTCCATAACTCTCATTCATTGGTATAATGAATTGTCTTAAGTGGGTGAAGAAGTAAATAAGAAGCATTAAATAGTCTATGTATTTTTTGGTAAGCATATTTTGATAAATGGTAATGTTGACATCCCTTTGGTAATATTGACATCCTAAATAGTATACAACATCATCACACAATGAATTCATTACCATGAGATGTTACCATTACTTTTTTTTAGATCCTATTCTAAATCTATTCTATTACAAGATATGTTTAAGCCAAGGTTTAAACTTTGGACCTCCACCAACTCAATACCTTCCAATATCACTAGACTACAAGGCCACCGGTAGATGTTACCATTACCTCATTACCAATGAAATCATGTTAGGGTCACACTCCCGTTGATCGTAGAAATGTTACCACCGAGTATGAAACTATTACCGCAAAATTAGTGTAATAGCAGTGTATATGGATAATTGGCAAGATGCGCCGCATGGCGAACCATCAAATTCTCATAACATATATATTTTTTTTGAAATGAGGCATATGGTTGCAATTTCAAACTTGTTGTATACAAAAGTATGACCCTAACTTATATCTAATAAAATTTTGACCTTTTTAAAAAACATTACTGCTGATAATCATGCTTAAAAAAAAAAAAGACAAATCGCATAATATCATAAAGGACGAAATGCCACCCAAATTTTATTATTTTTTATGAAGTTGTAAATAACAATTTTTCATAATTTTCATGCAAGGATGGATATATCACATTGGAGTTTATGAAACGAAATATGTGTTTCACTATAGGGGCAGTGAGGATAGTCCTGCGATGAATTATTTTATAAGTTTTTTTTGGCTAGTTTTTAGATATGGTAAATTACTTATGTGTCTTTGGAAAATAATCTAGATGGACAACTTGACTTTATTTTAGCTTTTAGATCATGATTTATATGATATCTTGTTGACATATTTTTTTATCAATATTATAATTTGATGGGTAGTTTTGGTATTTTAAAAAATTGAAGGGCATTGGTTTTCGGCAGCGGTGCACTTTCATTTTTCTAAAACCTTAAAATTGAAGCGAACTTTTATTTTTGTTACTGTTTTTTGGTAATAGATTAATTAATTAATAATATTTTTTTAGTCAACAAATTAATGACTCATATAATCTTTGTTTAAACATTCATTACTTGTTCAAACACAATAATTTATTATCGATTTTATGTAAAACTATGTCTTTTACTTCCCTCTCTTTTATATTCCTTCTTCCCTCTTTCATCTCTATTTCTTTCATTCGCTCTCTTTCAACCCTAAATAAAAATCGATGCTAGCAAGAAACATTGTCGACAAGGGAAGAGGTTTACTTCTCTCTTTGTTTTTCTCCCTCCCCACTTTCCTTCTTCTCCACTTCTCTCTCTCCGAACCCTAAATAATATTGACACATAGAATCAACATATATAAACCATAATTTTGTTTCATTTATATTATATATTTAGTATTCAGATTTACTAACCATATTTGAGTCATATGTGACACAGAAACGCCCAAATTTCACTTCACATGATTTTTCTTCACAAAGTCAATATTCTCCCACTTTCTCGAAACTAGACTCACATAATTTTACTTTTGTACATGTACTCAGATGTTTGATAAAAAGAGTATAAAATCTTGTGGAAGTTTTTAATTTTGTTTGATTTTGTCGTAAAGTATTAATATTTCAGGAATAATAAAAGAAGGCTATAAGTTTTCAAGTCCATGGTTTGAGACTTAATCCGTAATTATATAATCCGTAACTCTGACCTAGACTCTTGGTCTATTTTCGAATCAGGGTCTGGGTTCGGATCCGGCTCCGGCTCCTATCATAACAACTAGCTCCAACGTAAATAATGAACGCAGAAAAGAAAAGTTAATAAGAACCCCAATCTCTCACATCCACATTATGGATCCCAAAGTACACAGATGTTTGGACAACCACAATATATTGATGAAACAGAAAGAGGGCAATTCCAAGGTCCGGAAGAAGGATTGATTTGCCCCAACCGAAACGACCACATGCGCGGTTATTATGGCTTTATTCGAGACACGCACTTACAGAAATTTCCTATACGGCCGGCCTGCCTCCTCATCTTGCAGATGCTGGAAATAGAGAGAAAAAATTGGTAAGGACCAGAGATTATCATAAACAGTCCAGGAGCAGCAATGATACATACGGAATAACCCAAAAACTAAAGATGAGACTTTTGATATAAGTACTCAACATTAACTATGCTACGACAATTGCAGAAGACGCCTCACTGTTGCATATCGATTGGACATCTTTCTAAATATAAGAGAGCGCAAGTTTAATCTCAGTAAGATCCAAAAGGATGAAGACTTTAGTAAGTTTGATGATCTCTGAGAGTTGTTTTTAACATAATGTTCTTTCGCATCATCTGACAGTAAAGCAAACAAGCCTAAGATCAACATGGCAGCCCAAACTGCTGGTCCAAGAGAGAAAACAACAGTCAAATGAAAGGGGCAATATATCAAAATGTATTCATTGCTAAAGATCGTAAAACTAGCAATTTACTGCCGAAAACAACAGTTGTTCAGGGTGGGTTCCAAAATGAGTGGTTTGGATAATCTTCAACTACTCAAAGCTAGAAATGTGAATGGAACTTTGGTATTGTTTTGGAGACTAAACATGGATGCTTCAATCTACCGGCAGCTGCTGCTTTTGGCTTCTCTCCACAATCTCATATCAGTAAATTTGCTAAGACCAATTCGCAATTTGGAGAGACCGCGAAGTTGAAAATGACATCAGTACGAAGTGTCGACACAGCGAAAACAAGAGACCAAGAAATTCAATTACTTCCTCCCACATTACAGACACAACAATCAAAATCTTAAGATCTGACTGAAAACTAACCAACCCCCTACCGAACAAATTGTCGCAAACCTCAATACAAACAACATAAACCATGAGAAATAAGGCAAAGAACTCTAACCCAAAACATAATTCAGCTCAATCTCAACAAAACCCACATGCCAAAGACCCAAACTTGACCACGAAAAACCGAAATTCGGCTCAATCCCAACAAAACCCACATGCCAAAGACCCAAACTTGACCACCAAACGCAAAATTCAGCTCAATCCCAACAAAACCCACATTCCAAAGACCCAAACTTGACCACCCAAAACGCCCAATTCGCAAAGACCACGCCACAATTTCCGCTCCGTTTCGACAAAACACGAGGTTAAAACAGAAAAGCGCAAGAGAGAGAGAGAGAGAAAGGGGGTTACGAATTCTTTGACGACGCCCTTGTAGACGAGGTAGGGGACGGCGATGCCGAAGATGCCGATGAGGGCGAGGGATCGGCGGTTGAAGCGGAAGTTGTGCTCCAGATTCTCCCTGGCCGCGCCCCACTCCTCTATGTACCTGTTCTTGTTCGCTTCCATGCCTCCCCCCATCTTCTTCTCCTTCTTTCTCCCGACTGATCGATCCCCCTCTTTCGTAATTCGATTTGTTTAGTGAGTGAGAGGAAGAGGCTCTGTTTGGCTCCGACGCTTTTTGTTTATTTTGGCTAAATTAAATGAAATTAATATAATAGAGAGTAGTGACTTGCGAAAAAAATGCACTTTAATGTGTATTTCAAGACTTTTTTTACGTTTCATAATCACTATTTTACTTTTTTTTTTAAAACAAATAAGATAATTATGTCAAATGCATTTATTAATTACACGTCCGGACAATCACTTACAAAATTACATCACAGTCTAAGTCATTAAATAAAATAGTGTATATGGTCGAAATGGATTTGAATCGATCGAGCTGACTCAATTGAATTCTTGGATAAAATTAGACTGATTTTATCTATTTTAAATTATACGGATAAAAATAGATGAAATTACAGAATATTTAAGTAGATTTTTCTCATATAGTAATATTTACTATATCTACCCATTTATGGGTATATCATATTTGATTATTATGATTCTTTCCGTTTTTATTATACTTACCATATATTTTTTATTTATTATATATACAAATATGGTACTAACATAAATACTATTACCAAACTATAAAAAAAATAAATATGTTTCTGGAGCAAAATTCAACAAACCTTTTTGGGTCAATAAGACGGGTTGGACCTGGACCTCAACCGGGTTCTCCCCAAACGGGCAAACGAAATTATTAATTAGGGTTTCCAGCCTCAAACCGCCAAATAAAAGTAAAAGTAAAGAAGAGCTCCGATCACCGAACACCAAAACCCAGCTCGAGAGCGCGCGAAGGAGGTGGAAGAATGGCGTCGAGGGGGATATCGCTGAAGAGCAGCAAAGGGAAGGGAGCAGGGAAGGGATCGAAAGGCGGTGGCTCGTCGGCTTCGGAGGAGAAATCAACGGTCCAAATCTTCAAGGAGTGGAGCACGTGGACGCTGAAGAAGGCGAAAGTGGTGACCCACTACGGGTTCATCCCTCTGGTCATCATCATCGGGATGAACTCCGAGCCCAAGCCTCAGCTCTACCAGCTCCTCAGCCCCGTCTAATTGTAGTTTTCCTCCTTCCCCCCACATTTGTCGAATTTACGTGCTTTCTAGGTTTCGAAGCAAGACCTTTTGGATTCGATTAATATGATGTGATTCAGAATATCCGTTTTAGAAGGTTGTTGATCGCGTCTCTTTTTGTTCTCTGTTTCGGGTTTTGTTGATTTGGTATGTTGATTGCTTGTGACCAGGGATCAAGCTCTCGCTGCAGGTTTTTCCCCGCTGCAAGGTTGGTTTTGCTAGATTAATGTAGCTTGGATGATAAGTTTTGTGCTGGTTTGTGATGATTATGAAGTTCTAATGGTAGTTGTGGTGTATGTTGCTTGTTCTTCTTCGTGCTGTCGATATTTGTGGGGTACTCTGGGATTTTGGAGGCAGAGGGTTGTGTCGGGTTTAGGGATCTTTTCTTTATTTCATTTGTTGAATTAGGTTTGGTAGCCAGAGCCTTTGCATTGAATCTACCTGAATGGGGTGTCATGTGTTCATGAGATTCTGCTGTTGGTGATGTCTTCCTTTTTCTGATAGGTGACCGGTTGACTT
This sequence comes from Hypericum perforatum, assembly GCA_012979155.1. Classification (NCBI taxonomy): domain Eukaryota; kingdom Viridiplantae; phylum Streptophyta; class Magnoliopsida; order Malpighiales; family Hypericaceae; genus Hypericum; species Hypericum perforatum. Next base: position 509,841 of record SOPF01028520.1, read on the forward strand.
TCTGCTCACTATTCTCTGTTTGTTGTTCAGTATCATCAGTATATCCTTGCTTGAGACCAGGGATCAAGCTCTGGAGTGAGTAAGGTTGGTTTTGTTATAATGATGTAGCTTAGATGAGAATTCATGTGCTGGTCTCTGACGGCGAAGTTATGAGGGTAGTTGCTGGCTGATTGTGGTGATAGTGAATTTGGAAGTGTAGTTGTGACGATGCTTAGAAGATGGATATTGCTAGTTCCTCTCGGTGTTGTGTTGATTTACGAGGTACTCTCTGATTTCAAAGGCAGATAGGAGGGGATAGTGTCGGGGTCATGTATCTTTTCTTGCTGATTACCCTTCTAACAGTATTGGTGTTGATTGATTATCTGAATGCATAGCCTCTTAGTTGAATAGTGCCTCGGAAGTGCAATTAGATTGTACTGTATTTCCTTGTATAACTCTTGATTCGTGGTCCGTTTCTCTTCTGTTGAATTTGGTTCTCTCTGTGCAAGTGCGTTTCTTCTGTGATGTACTTGAATGGCTACTCTATCTGATGTCTGTTCCAAGTTAGATGGTTCCTGTTGTGAGTGGCTTGTTTTCATTCCCGCATAGGTGGTTGATGGTTTCGTTGCGTTAGATCGTCTTCCTACTTCGTAATGTTGCATATGGCTAGCCATATCGTCCAAGCTCACTTCGTATACTACGTATCAATGCTTCATACCTAACATCATTAAAGTTGGATGTCATTGTCTGTCTGACTTTGAACAACATTACCTATCCAAGTTTGACCAACATAATCATCCATTTGAAGTCTGACGCCATTTTTTGTATAACCTTGAACACCATTCCCCATCCAAGCTTGACCAACAACATCATCCATTTGTATGTCGGACGACATTGTCTCTAAGACTTGGAACAACATCAAACAACAATATATATTAGAGCCCCGCCAACATGGTCCATCCGAATTGCATCGTCAATTGTCTTAGTTTTCATCTCCGACAGTATTCAGTGAAATAAACGGAACTACTTGAACACACATTGAAAGCACAACAAGACAAAGGTGCCATCTTTTAGGAACATTAGATAAGGGTAAGTTACTCTCAGGCCCCTGTCTTATGGTCGAATTTGCGATAGAGTCCCTAGATAATTTGAATTAGATATAAGATTCCTGTTTTTAAATGAAATATTGATATTAGGTCCCTGGATGAACCTTGGCTGACATCATCAAATTTGTTTTTCGTTTTTTAACATTGAATTGACTAAAATATCCTTAAACCAAAAATAAAAAAATATCATCAGCCCCTCTCCGATCGACCCCTCTCCAGTCGACACCGCTGGCTCCTAGACGATGCCCGCGGCTGGAAGCTATCGCCGATGGTCGCCGATGTCGGGTTCTCAGCGTGTGAATATCGAAATCTGCCACAAACAATCACGCCCAAAATCCTAACCTCGGCGGTTCGCCGGACACCCCGATCCCCGATTTCCAGCCTTACACCACTGCTCCCACTACAAGGCCCAAGGCCTAACGATGTCGTCGGTGGGTCCGTGACCTCTGATCCCGGGGCGTGGCAACCTAAAATTGGTGATTCGACGGAGTTGCCTCAAAGGCAGATCGAGAACGGCATTGGAGGGGTTCCCATCTGTCCGTCATGTCGACGTTGACCATCCAAGTCTTTTGCTCAATTGTCAGGTCGTTGACGTCCAACAATGACGAACGACGAAAAGAGCGTGGCGAAATCGGGGATACCAGTTGAAAAACCTAGTTTTTCCGAATACCATTAAAGGCTTCAAAAACCTATACGGCGTCGTTGGATGGGTTCCTGTTAATGTATTAAAAAATTTCCATTCGGTAATTCAAAAACCTAGTTTAACATCGACTTGATCTTCGAAGAGGGCGGAGGAAAGATCGGTGAGGGTGGACAACAAGAAAAGGAGTAACATCGAAACCATAACCGCCGTTGTCATGTTGGTCGTCGACGGATCAAAGAAGACGATGCAAGTAGAGACTCGCTTTTCTAGGCTAGCTATTTACTAAGCTTTTTTGGAGATGAAGATGATATTTTTTATTTTTTGCTTAAGGGTATTTTGGTCAATATAATATTAAAAAATAAAAAAAATTGATGATGTCAGCCAGGGTTCAGTCAGGGACCTAATATCAATATTTCATTTAAAAACAGGGATCTTATATCTAATTCAAATTATTAAAGGACCTTATCGCAAATAAGGACATGACCCTTAGATAAAATTGGAACGAAATAAAGATGACATATCATTCAGAAAGGTGCGAGAATAGATCATAGATAAGCTCACCAGTGACCTCGCCTAAACATGGAGAGAGAATCCCCAACGACCCCTCCCCTCTCCGATCCCCACCACCACTCCCTGAAGCGGCCGCCCTTCACCACCATTGGGGCCTTCACGGTGCAGTGTGCAGGCTGCTTCAAGTGGCGGCTCGTACCCTCCAAGGACATCTATGAGGAGATCCGGGAGCACGTCCTCCGGCGACCCTTCTTCTGCGTGGCCGCCGGGAAGTGGCGCCCCGCTGGGGTATCTTGTGACGACCCGGCCGACATTTTCCAGGATGGGTCCCGCCTCTGGGCCATCGACAAGCCCAGCATTGCCCGTCCGCCTGTCGGGTGGCAGCGCCTCCTCAGGATTCGCGGCCAGGGCTCCACCAAATTCTCCGATGTGTAGGGTCGCTTCTCCCGCTCTTTTTATGGTTTTGCTTGGGTTCGGACAACTAGAGGTTAGTTATGTTCTTTTGGGTTTTAGGAGGTCGTGTTTGGTTGGTTTAATTGCTTGTGAGTTGCAAATGGAGAGACCGAGTGCCGCAATAAAGGTCGCGATTGGTAGGATCTTGCTTCAAGCTGGGATCACACTTGCTGGTTGGAAGTAGAAAGGTTGGTCGCATTGTGCACAGTGTGCATGGTGAGAGGCGATTCAAGTTGCTTGATGAATGGAAGTATAGGTTGGACTTTGTTAGGTTGTTATTGTTTTAGTACGGGGAGTTGGTTGAAGTGGGAAGTGTGATTGAAACAGTTTGTGATCCCTTTCGCTCCTAGGGTGAAGTCAATGTGTAGTATATGAGTCAATGTTAAGATGAGAGCATATAGAAATTTGCAATGATGGTGAAGGTTCGTTCAGCTCATGTAGTTTTCAGTCTTCGATGGTGTAGAGAAAAGTTCGTTTTTATGAGTATGAAGTGCTGCAGTTTACAGTTTCCTGTTGTCGGAAATTTTTCCTTGGTCCTATACCTGAGCTATTGACTAATTTAGTAGGCCAAGTTCAATTTGTGTCGTGATTATTTGAACTGAATTTTCAGGTACTATGTTGCTCCATCAGGCAAGACACTACGCTCCATGGTTGAGGTCCAAAAGTAGGTTATCATCGGAACTCGGAATGTGTCTCCACTTTGTCGGTTTTTTAGCTGTTGAAGATGTTATCTGCTCTTTAACTTGGGTGCTACTTTTCTTAACTGTGTAGATACTTGTCGGATCATCCAGAGTTTATGAGAGAAGGCATAACTCTGGAAAGATTCTCATTTCAAACCCCTAGGCCTTTGGAAGAAAACTATGTTAGGAAGCGTCCTCGTATCGCTTCTGGTGATAACACCAGACCTCTTGAAGGTGAAGCACGTTAACTAAACATGATTGTTGTTCTTGGCTTCTTGCTGACTGAGTAGCTTCTGATGCAACATGGAGTCTAAACTTTCTTCTATTGCAATCGTCCTTGAGATCGCGGCATTTCGCTATTGTTTGTGTCTTTGTGCGTTACTGTTTGCTTTTCTAAAGCCATTTTCCTCCCAAATGATCTGAAATCTGATAATCCAAAAGCAGTTGATTGTTTCTCTAAGGTAAGCACATTGCTTGTTCCAACATAAACATGATATTCATTGCTTGTTTTGCTGCAGTGAAGCCCCTTTCCTGGATTGCGAGTACGGATGCAGACGTGCTGCTTGGGATGGCAGAATCACCACCACCTGCATCTGGCAATCCCACCATAGATGACCATTTTGTTCCACCAGTGAAGAAGGAAGCCAAAACATCTCCAAAAAAAATGTACAAGGACGAACCAAATATAAACCATGGTGAAGATGAAGCAACTGATCCACTCTAGAGGTACAGGCTTACGGTGACGAAGACCATTACTCGTCTTTTTGGGTACGAAGATCTCAAAGCATTTTTCTCTTTCGTACCATTTGCTAGAATGTGTCATCGCGTTTGGCATTCCGCGAAGAAGATTTTGGCGAACCTTGTGTAACTGTAGTTTGTAGATGAGAGAGGGGTTTCAGCTATGCGGTGGGATGTAGTTATAGTGTTATACTGAAATTATGTGATACCGGTAAGAGTGAGCTTCATTGCAGATATATGTGTTCTGATATAAAATGCTAGATCCGTCACCATGGAAATGAAGAGGAGAATTCTTCCGGTATGTAAGATCCTCAGATATCTTGTAAATGTTTTTGTTGTATCCATTTTTTTTTTGGTTAAAATTTTCTTCTCATAAACATTTTACTAAATAGCTTGGTTGGTCCTTGAGTTTATTCTTTTTTTGTAAATCACTCGATATTTTGGTATACATTAAATTGACTAATTTTGGTTTGAGATTGACAGGATCTTTGAACAGTGACAAAACTTTCGAACCTAATTAAATCTTTTGAATAGTGAAAACGCTTTATCACAAGTAAATAACACTTATCCTAATGATACACAGATACACACAACACTTAAAGTAGGTCTCCTCACGCATAAATAGTCATTCATCTACATCCACCAAGTTCATTAGACTCCAACAACATAGAAACAAATACTTAGATGTCTTAGTAATAAAATACTTAACAGTTTACCACCTTTTAAAACATAAATGAGCTATTATCCTCAACAACTGAGGAACCAAGACACCTGCAATCCACTTTGGTCCAAATAAATTCATTCTTCTGAGACGTACGGCTTGTTCAGATCAATATTGATGCGGCGGGAGGAAGAGGACGATGCGAATCCCACGGGTCGGCACTCGACAAGGCTGCCACGATTTGCATCAGAGGCCGAGCTAGAATCTTTATTTGCGGGTAAGCCCTTGTTCAGCAAATTAGATCTCTCTTTCTCCACTGGGGTGCTGCGGTTCTCATCAGAGACCTTGCTAGAATCTTTGTTTGCAGCTGGACCCTTGTTAGAATCTTTGTTTGCAGCTGGACCCTTGTTAGAATCTTTGTTTGCAGCTGGACCCTTGTTCAACAAATTAGATCTCTCTTGGTCCCATTGGATTTTTAAGTCTCTGGGGCTCCTGGACTTGGAGAATTTGAGAGATGGATCAGTCAGCATTGCCTCCCATTTTTTTTGCCCGTAATTTCTCACTCCAATCCGGAGATTCTCTAGTTCTTCTGTCGTCCACGGTTCTTCAAGTCGTTCAGGTTTTTGCCTTAGATAACGCTACAATATAAGAAAAAAAAGTATGCATAATATATCGGATCGAACATATGTTAATTAACATCTTGTCTCAATATACCAGAAAATATCGTAGGCTCTATGTTATATCTTACACGAATTTATTTAATGTGTATCAAGATTTTAATTGAAAAATAAACTTTGGATACAAAATTGATCATATATTGAAGTGAGCTTAGAAAGATGGTTCAATAAAACCTTTTCTTCAACCCCTAGGGGACAATCGCCCTTCATAGCCATTAAGTAGGAAAATGTAATGTCACCATTTAACTCCATAAAAATCTCTTGACATTCTCTAACTTCATTGAATTCTCCGCAAGTGCATAATTTTACACCAGGTTACAAAAACTTTTCATAATTTCTATGAAATATTGCAAAGAAAGTCTTCAGAAATTAAAAATTACCACGGAAGGAGCAACCGAACCCACCGGAGAAGACTGGCGGGGTATCGGAAACAGGCTTCTGTTCGCTCTTTTCATGTTCTGCTCCTTGAATTTATCACTAGTCAAAGGAAGAAATATAAAGTCGAAATTGATTAATCGATTTAGTTGAAATATAAATGTCAGATGTATCAAGCAAACTAAAAGAGAAAAGTGGACATGATACATGTGTTTTTTAATTAGACTAGAGGATTTCATTCAGAGGGTTGTCAGCTTTTGGGTTCTACTATCGGGAGTTAGACCAGTTCACCACCAGATAATTTATTTTTGTGCTTTTCTCTTTATTATAAAGAACTATTTATATTTTACTACCACGTAGTTTGATATATATAAATCTGTGGTTTAAAAATAATCAAAATGGTACCCGTGGGTTTGGAAGCAGTAAAGAACCATGGATGTCCTAATTAAGTAATAACAAGTGTCAACCCACTGAAACCACCATGACGATCATTTTTAAATGCATATCTATATTTTTCAAATCATATTTAATGTACGTTTCCCAAAAATAAACTTCAACCACAACAGCTAACGGGGCAAAGACCGGAGTCTATTTTGGAAGTTTCCATAGTGGAAAAAATTAAAAAATCACAAATATAGTAGAATTTTGTGGAGTGATATTTGTATGCTATTCGTTGCTCAGTTATTTTTTTTTCTCAAATGTTTAAAATATTGATAGTGCAAATATTTACACTTGATAAAGACGAATCACCGGAAAATTGCTCACCGAAAATATTATGTATAACACAATGGGATAAAGTGTATTAAAGAATCACTGGGTGCTTGTTGGGAGAGTCTACCCCTATAAGGGACTTCAATACTCGAGCCCAGATTAATCGATCAGTGGGCCGGATCATTGGGTGGGAGACAAAAAAAAAGTGTATTAAAGAATCAGCGTAAAGGTATTGGACTCACAATATCTTTTTCAGGGCCACCGATTCTTCTGTAATAACGAGCTTTGTTGTCCGACGTCTCGTCCTCCGTCCATTACTGTCAATCTGCTTGGCGTCAAACATAAATTTTCCCAAAAAAAATTAAATTGAGGGAATTAAGCCGGAATGATTATTTATGGTACAACTATTTTATAACCTTGCTATTATGGTACAATAATTTATGCAGAAATTCTGAGACCTAAGTATTTACAGATATCTTACATTCAATTTATGAGGACAATTAATGGACAGAGAGGTTCGCCATCGTTATATTATCAATAAGTTTTAATACACTGAAAAAATAACAATACAGAAGATTCTACTTGCCTTTGGATAAAAGTCACTGTCCGAGGAATTTGGTGGGAGACTTCTGAGAATTGTTTGGAATATACCGCCGTCGGATCAACCACAAAACTCATTTTTCATTAGCATTTAAATTCTTGAGTTCAATTTCATTAATAAATAGCACATTACCAAAAAGTATGTTGATATAGAATTTGACATTGTTCTAATCTGAATAGGCGTTACATTTTTCATCAAGATCAATAACTAAATCATATTAAATAACTAATTTTTTTTTTGGTGATAATATTAAATAACTAATTCATATAACCTTGTTGAATATGATCTATTTTTTCTAACACAATCTTTTTTGAGCTACTTCAAAATCAAACACATTTAGATATCTGCGTGATGCACCTTTTCAAAAGATCTGCCTGATGCAGCCACATCTGTACTTTAAGTTCAGCTCCAACTAGATTCAGTATAAATATATTTTGGGTTTTTTAGTATAATTATTTAGAAGGCTTATTAGTAGTATTCTAGTTAACTATGGCTTATTAATTAGTGATTCTCGTTATTCCATAAATGTATACACACAAGTAAAAATTTAATATTTTTATTTATATATGCAGTTTTCTCTTAGAATTTGTAACAAAATAAAAGAAGTGAAAGTAAAATACCCAGATAGAATCAATTTGGTGCCATTTTTTTTCTTTTTTTGTCTTCCATGTTTAGGGCCATCCTTGACACGAGTAATTGCCGGTGGTGCTTTGACTTTAGAACGTTTTGCCTCTTCATCGGGAAGACGCAACAGTGCCTTTCCTTTAGCTTTTGCCTTTTCATCATCTGGCTTATAAACTATCAGTGCTTTCTCATTAGATTCCTTTTGTTTTTCATTAACCTGAAAATATAGGAAAATGTTGGGTTTTACATATGTATGTGTGAGAATAATCTTGGGTGAATAAGATGTATGAATTTATTATTGATGTGCTCATTAATGTTTAAAAAAATATTTTGGCATACTTGCAATCTATTAAAATGTTATTCTCAGATTTCTTGATATCATCGATCAATTTTTTTTAGGGGTGAAATAACCTATATATTCTCAAACATACAAATAATTCTCAACCTGTTATTTTATTTATGGAAAGGTGGAAAATAAACAAATTAATGAACCGGTAAAAGGTGATTACCAGCTCACTTGGAACATCTGGAGCTTGGTCATCGTTCTCGTTTTCAGCCACTTGATTGCAGGCGTTAAGCAAAAAATGCGAAGGATTGACCATGCTTCTTCAAGACATATATTGAAAGAGCAAACACTTAAAAATCTGCACTTAAGTCCAATCAAGAATAAAACAAC
>SOPF01028520.1:522321-656435 GCA_012979155.1 Hypericum perforatum
GAGAGAGAGAGAGAGAGAGAGAGAGAGAGAGAGAGAGAGAGAGAGAGGTAATGGAACACGACAAGCCTATTAATTATAAGATCAAGTGCAAATTGTCCGACGACGGGAATTTGGAGCTGACAGCTGAGGTTCAATCTTATGATGCATTGCGCCGCTTCCCTAAGGGACGCAAGGACGGGGATGTAGTCATCGTCGTTCCTTCAGTCACATGCCCCGAGGGAGATCTCAAGGACATCGAGAATTACTGTAAGAAGAAGGTTGGCTTCATTTATCAGCCACCGGTTGCGCCGGACCCCGGCGAGCGTGGTGGTGGCGGCTCTGGCGAGGGGGATGACCAGTCGGCTAATAAGGGTGGTTAACCTGGCGTTTCTGGTGGAAAGAATCCTTAGGTCGTGGGGTTAGTTCAAGTTTAAGAGTAATAAGATTGTTAGAAGCCAATGTTACGTTTGGTTTGCTTCTCTGTATTTGTTGGTTAACTACTGATTACTACTTATCTTTGTTATGTTCTTCTGAACTGGTACCATCGTTCTTAAAATAAAATTTTCTTTATTTATCAGCAATGGCATGTTTTTGGCCATTAAGGGCAACCAGAACTATAGAAACCAATATTACGTTTGTTCTTTTTGTTGTTTTATTTTGGTTATTTATTGATTACTATTTATCCGTTTATTATGTTCTTTTTGAACTGTTATCGTCTCTGTTAAAGAACTAAGGTTTGCTTTAGTTGTGAGCAATTGCATGTTTTTGGGGAATTATGTTGTTGCTTACGACAGGAGTTGATTTGAATATTAAAATTGGCAGAAGTTGCGTGATATTACATTTTGTACAAATAGATAATAAAATCTGATGAAACATATAATATGATTTTGATATTTAAAGTCGCTTATTACAGAGAATTGAAGACTTTTTGTATTGAATGGTTGTAGCCTGTTTTGGGCGACCGTGAATCATACAAGGCCTAGTAAAAGTGATTCTCAAATTGACAAATTGTGAACGTCTCTCTTTCCCTTTGGGATATGATTGTGCAACGTGTTAGTTTTTTCAAGGACTGCGAAGTGTGTGTTAGTCTCTGTTTCTTTGACGTTTTAGAGAACATTTTTTTCCAAGTAAGGATTTTAAATGAATTTTTTTAAATAAAATATTTTAAAATTTTTGTTGATGTTTTACAAATTTGTTAACAAGTATTTTTTGTAAAATTTGAAAAAAATGTAAGAATGCATTTTTTAAAGAGTTCATAAAAATATAAGTATTTTTAAATGAACATTTGTATATGGGTTGTAGAGTTGAGAATGGCCTACCGCTCGAACTACTATAATATTGTATTACAATTTTCATATGAAAAAAATAATTATTCCCTATCTGAATATAGTCATTTTGCATAATCAATTTTGTCATTTCTAAGCACATTTATTATAGTCCTGTCGTTAATTACTTTTTTTCCTAGTCGAATGCCATTAACTACTTGCTTTAAAATTTAAATATTGCATGTACTAAGTGGTACTATGCGAATAAAAATAAAATATTGTCTAATATTTCGAATAATTTATTGTAGTTACAATGTACTAAACTAAGTGGTCCAATGCGAATTAATAAAAGTCCAATGTGGATTAATAAAAAGTCAAATTAGAAAAATTGTGACGGTGATAAATTACGGTTTCGGTACTATTCAGTCGCGATGGTTGCACAGCTTGTGAAATGACAATGCAACTTGAGGAGAGTATGAAACCGAAAAAAATTTGACATACCTACCGAAACCGAAATAAAGAAAAATTTCCAAAAATCGTGATGCAAATGATTTAAAAGTTTGGTTTGAAACTGACATCAACTCTCTAACAGTGTGGTTGGAGTTTGATTATAAACTGTACCGCGAAATTGCGAAATGATGATTAAAAAAAATAGTAATGGACATAATATTTTGTATGATTATTGAAAAAAAATTATTTGTCATTCTTTAATTTTCAAATTATGTAAGAATTATTTTATTTCCAAAATTTATGAGGGGCACATCTATTTCTTTTATCCATTTTGTTTTTTCAATACAGAATTGATAGTTATTCATTTTAATCGAATGAAATGCTCATTTATTAACCCTTCGAATATTTACCCTTTATAAGAATCTCATCCTTGCGTTGTTGGTAGGGAAGTGAGGAAGTTAAGAGATGGAATGCTTTTGCTCAATTTAACAATAAAATAAGAGTGCGGCGAGGGGAATGATCGGTCGGCTAATAAGGGTGCAAAGCCTTGGAGGTCCATTTTTTTTTGAGTGGCCTTGGAGGTCCATTTGAAGGGACCCTCAGGTCGCGGGGGTGATTCGAGTTTAAGGGTAATAAGATGTGATACCCCGTATATGAATTGTGTGAAAGACTTAAGTGATTTGATTGTTACTATCCATATCAACAAGGTACACCTTCTTTTCAGGCACACATCCTGAAAGAACTTCAAGGTTAAACGCGTTTGGCCGAGGGTAGGATCAGGATGGGTGACCTCCTGGGAAGTTTTCCAGGGTGCGTGCGAGTGAGGACAAAGCATGCAGGAAAGACCCGTGTTGGTACAGTGGAGTTAGTCGGTCAAATCATGGGGAGTTACATTTGGTATCAGAGCGACCTCGGCTTGTACGGTGTGATTCGGGGACCGAATGCACCTACAAGCGAGGGATTCTGGGATTGTGTGTATCTGGCGCGACGAGGACATCGCGTATTTAAGGAGGGGTGAATGTGATACCCCGTATATGAATTGTGTGAAGGACTTAAGTGATTTGATTGTTACTATCCATATCAACAAGGTGCACCTTCTTTTCGGGCACACATCCTGAAAGAACTCCAAGGTTAAACGCGTTTGGCCGAGGGTAGGATCAGGATGGGTGACCTCCTGGGAAGTTTTCCTGGGTACGTGCGAGTGAGGACAAAGCATGCAGGAAAGACCCGTGTTGGTATAGTGGAGCTAGTCGGTCAAATCACGGGGAGTTACATAAGATCTTTAGAAAACCAAGGTTTGGTTTGGTTTGCTTTTCTGTTTTTGTTGGTTAATTACTGATTAGTACTTATCATGAATTGCATTTTTTGGCCGTTGTGTTATTGCTTTTGATAGGAGTTAGTTCAAATATTCTACTAAATCTTTTGCCGGCTATTATATTTTTTGTGAAAGGAATTGCATGTTTTTGGCCATTATCTTCTACTAGATTCAATAGTATACAATTTACTATTAATAGATCTAATAAATATGATGAAAAATATAATTCTACACAAATTCTTTAAGAAAAGTAACTAGATTCAATTTTCGACAAACCTATGATATTTTTTGTCTGAGTATTCTCTTATTCGAGCTCCGGCCTCATATTGCCTTGTTGTAGCTTTTGAGCCATGAATCATTTCGGGTAGGCCTGACCATGAATTGAATTGAATTGAATTGAATTCAAATTATAATTCGTCGAATTCGAATTAACAAAATTACGATTCGTATTCAATTCATCCAAGAATGAATTTGAATATTAATTATAAATTTTGAATTCGAATTGAATTCAACCGAATTTGAGTTAATTTAAATATTTTAATTTTTTAAAAATGTTTAAATTTTTTTGAGAATAAATAATTAAAAAATTGAGCTTGTACTTAATATACCAAATTAAGTTGCTTACATACCATTTGCTTCGAAAAAATTAAAGCCCACGTAGTTCTATTTTAGAACTTGTGTTCTAAAGGACAAACGACTCATTTTCTTTTCATTATGGACTGGAATAATGACATTGACAACTATTTATTTTTCTCTACTTTTAAATTATTTCATCCTTTTATATATGTAATTCGACGAATTATTCGTCGAATTGAATCAAAAATTTGATTCGACGAATTGACGAATTACGATTTTATCAATTCATATTCAATTCATCTTTGAACGAATTCGAATCTAAATTAGGATTCATTTGAACCGAATTGAATTCGAATTGAATTTATTACGAATTAAATCGAATCGAATTTGAATTGGATTCGATTCATGGTCACCCCTAATTCCGAGCCCCGTAAAAATGTGTCTTAAATTGTGAACGTATTTCGTTCCCTTTGCATATGATTTTTGCGATGTGTGTGTTAGTCTCTTTTTATTTGACGTTTTAGAGAACATATTTTTCCGATAAAGGATTTTAGATGGAACATTCTTTTAGATTATAATATTTCTCAATTTCTGTTGATATTTTACCAATTTGTTAACAAGTATTTTTTCCGAAAAATTTGAAAAATATAAGAATGCATTTTTTAAAGTTTCATGAAAATTTTAGAAAATTATTTCGGATAATTTGGGTCTATATTTTGTTAAAAATTCATTATCATTTAAAAAAAATTAACAATTTGGATTTCACTGGTTGAACATTTTTCGGTTGATTTTTCAAGTAACTTTGATTTTAAATGTCCGTACTGCATTAGGATTGAAAAATGAGCCACCATTTATAAAAGCACAGCTCGTCTCTTTCATTTGTTAAAACGGTAAAGATTTTATTCGGCTAATGTAAATAGTAAATACCAGATAACAAATTAATTTCTAGCGTAGCTAGTGTTTTTGTATATATACAAGCGGTGAATGAGTGGGCCGAAGCCCATTAAATCCCCATCACCTTTTCCACATCCCGGCCCATGAACTGTGCGCCGTTTCCGGGTCTAACACACTATACGGATTACCGATACGGGGAAGCCAGAAAATAACTGGACACTTGTTCTCGCAAATTAAAAAAAAAAAGAAATCAGAGTTCTAATTACTGGTAGCCAAAAGTTACTTCTTAAAAACAACATCAAAATATGAAATTCCACTGCCTTCACGAATCTCGCATAAATGAAATTGAGTTCAAAAACCGTCATAATTCAATTATATCAAATAAAACTACAGGAAATCTACAAATTTCGTTAAAAGATCTAACAATGAAGTATAATTACAAATCTACGACTTATCTGAGAATTATATCATATAGTTTAAATGTTCGGTCGAAATTCGTATTAGCACTTAAGTAGTGAGAAATTTGGACTATTTAGTACAATAATTGCGGTGGGTAATTCGAGTTTAAGAGTAAAAAGAACTTTAGAAAGTAATGTTACGTTTGGTTTGTTTTGGTTTAGTTACTCATTACTACTTATCTTTTTAGTATGGTCTTTGAACTAGTATTACTGTACTTAAAGAATTAAAGTTTGTTTTCTTTATCTGTAATTGCATGTTTGTGGCCATTATGTTATTGCTTATGATAGGAGGTGGTTTAAATATTCAAACCGGTAGAAGATTTCGTTCCTTAAAACTATATTTTTAAAAGAACCGTAAATAGAAAGACTTTAATTATTGTCTGCTAGTCTGCTAGATTTGATATTATTCAATTTTCTATTAATGCATTCATAAATCTGATGAAACTTACCTTTACAAAATATCTGATGAAAAAAATAACTCTACACAGATTATTTCAGCAAAATAATTAAAACCATGTTTGTAAAAAACCCTCGTATTTACTATTTAGGATCTAGTATTGGTTTGAATTATGGGCCATTTTTGTTTTGTTGTAGCCTGCTTTACCATGGTTTGGATATGAATCATTGCAGGCCCATAAAGAGTGACTCCCAAACTGTGTATGCCTTTATTTCCGTTTGTATATGATTGTGCAATGTGTTAGTCTCCCTTTATTTTATGTTTTAAAGGAAACATTTTCTAAAAAAACATTTTTCATATGAACTTCTTTTTCAAGATACTATTTTTTCGACTTTTTCGTTGATATTTACAAATTTCATTTTTTTTATTGATATTTTACAAATTTGTTGACAAGTAGTTACTAATAATAAAAAAGAGTGCATTTTTTTAAAAGATTAATAAAAAGAAACTTAAACTCGGGTATTTTGTTAGCCTATAAACTTTCAGAAAATTATTTTGGATTAGTTGGGTCGCACTCGTACAAATATTTTGTTAGCCTAAATCGTGTTCAAAAAATGCATATAGTAAGAGCACATTGAGCTGAGTATAATTTTTAAAAATTCGGATTTCATTGTTCAGATTTTTTTTCAATTATTTTGTTTATGAAAATCCAAACTGAAATAGAATTGAGCTGTGGTCATATATGTAAGAGCACATTGCTCGTCTCTTATGTATGCAAGCGATTGAGTAATCACTTATAATGTACGGTTGAAAAAATTAGATTGAATGAAGGATCATATTCTATTATCAAACAATCAATTCCGTTAATGTCGAACCAAATTAGACATATCAATTGGCTTATATTTCATTTGGAATTGTGGAATGGACAAATGGCCCGTGGATGAGTGGGCCACAGCCCACCAAATCTCCGCAGAGTACACCAAAGTGTGAAATCCCAAGAGTCAAACACCAAAATATGAGATCCCAATAGTTACTTCTATAAAGCAAACACCAAAATATGAAATTCCACCAAACCATTATAAATGTCGCATAAATGAATTTCAGTTCATTGGACAATTATAATTCAATCATATCAAATAAACCATACGAATTCTACCACTTCACTATAAGATCTAACAGTACGTTGTATATAATTAAACAAATCATGATACTTGTGATATTTATATCGTACAGTTTGCGATGGCTTCATCACACACCATTACAATGAATGGCTGGTCGACAGATCAGATATAGAACCGTTTTAACTTGAGGAAGAGGTTGTATTTCGACTATTAGAACTCATCAATTAAATATTTATTGAAAGAAATTATTCTCAATTCAAATTCGAATTAATCAGTTTATTAAGTGTGTTGCAATTTGTGATATAACCATAAAAACTTAGACGGCTTCATAAATTTCCGTCGATTAGATTAGAATGCCTAATACATGACCAACAACTAGCTTCATGCTCCAAGAAAACAATTTGCACCTCAAACTAATCGACCCTTAAAAGAACTAAACACAAGCCCTCCATGACCCTTGTCTCTATATATCTCTCTCTCTAATACTGGCATTTTAGCTCAGACAAAACAAAGATCATGTCGGAGAAAGATTACAAGCGAGCAACGCTGCTATCAGTGGAGACGTTGGTTTCCGGGGGAAAGGTGGTCACGATCATCGTCTCCTCCTTCAAGTCCTTAATTTACTACGGCCCCAAGCACTCCGGCCAGTTGACCAAGGTTCGAATCTCTGACGACTGCCTGCCACTCGAGCGCAAGATGATCATCCAGCTATGCAACCTGCAGCACCACCTCTGCTATGATCCGGGCAGCGACAACGAGGACGATGACGATGACTATGACGATGATGATCAGCCGCGACGGAGTACCGGTGAGAAAGGGGAGTCCTCCTCCGGGGCTGGTGGCCAGGAGAAGAAGAAGGAGGCTACAGAAAAAATGTGAGGCAGAATAGAAGTGTGGCTTAGATTATTAATTAGCTAGTTTTATGTTCTTACGTTATGGAACTCTCACTGACTTGGTTTTATTCCATGATTATGTGCCAATTCAAACTATATTCTATAATTTACTTGGTATTATTTGCTTCGTATTCTATACTTTTTTTGGGGTAAAATTCATATTCTATCCTTTTCGAGTACCATTCTATCTTTTTTCATCTATGTCTAAGAAAAATGATTTTGATGGGCATATTCGAAGAGTTTTTCTGTTAAAGTTTGTTGAATTTTATTCATGTTAATCGATTATTTGTATGTAGTAGAGTTTTATATCGTAAATATATTTTATAGAGACTGGGAAATTCTTGGCTTTGAGACTTTTAGTGTGTCATGGACATGTGGTTTTGAAAGTAGGCGGAAGTTTAGCCAGTCATGTATCCCTGTAACCTAAATTACATTAAACATTGTCTTAATTGTCTTAAGTTATGTATGTAACAAGTTAGATTACTGGAAAAAATGCCTTCAATAATTAACATGCCCTAGTCCGAACCAATAATTAACAAGTTAGTTGAAATTTTGAGAGCTTTATTGTTCAAAAATAAAAACCAAATTAAGTTTTCTTCCATCTCTCAAAATTTAAAGCTCGTATTTAAAAAATCTAAATATTTAACCAGTCCATTCATTGTTCACAAATTGATTCTCGTCATGAACCCCTTTGAGCGTAACGAGCCAACGACAACAATTTTGTAAATAACTTCCCAAGTTTTAAAATTTATGGCACATCTAGGATTAACGTACTTTATGTCTCTCATGACTTATGAATTACCATTGGTCTGTCGTATACAAAATATTTTAATATTTGGTATATTGGGATCGCGATAATTCCATTAATTTCTCAAATTTTTCTTCAAATAATCAGTTGCCCGCTATACTCTCCTGCAAATGCAAAGATTCCGTGAATCTATAATAATCAAAACTAAAGTAAACATATTTGATATTCTCAAGAAAATTATATTATATTATAGAAAATCTTCAAATTCGTTAAATATGTGATAACTGTACACATGAAACATGACCAAAAACCATGATATATCTGAGAACTAAATCATACAGTTTGCGTTGTTAATGGACAGGAAATACACAAGTCCAATTATAACAACTTTTGAAGTACATATATCGATGGCTTTCACGACTTTTCATCAATTAGATATTTTGGTTGCAAGTAATAGAATCAGTCTTAATATTGAGACCAAGCAGACAAACAAGACACTCTACCATGAGAACAATAGAAAATCATATGAATCACCGATTCAGAACCATGATTACACAGCATGCATTCATCACTTACACCAAGATTCCTTCTAAAAATTGAAATAGAAACATGCAAAGAGTTAGTCGACAATCGCCATAAAAAACTTTTCAACTTAGGAGGGACATCAAAATTCTGTAACAAGCTCCAGAAATTGGAGACACTCTCCCTAGGAACAAAAGAAGAACCAACATGGTCAGCATAATTAACAACATGCAAGTAACCAAGTTTAGCCGTATAAGTCCCATTGACAGCTCTAGTCCAAATTCTTCTATCCTCGGTAAAAGGATGTAGGTGATTCACGTTGAGAATAGCATCTTTCTCATGTGTATTAACAATATCAGAAATAAGCTCAACATTCCAGGAGGTAATTTCCAAGTTAACAAGATCTTTAACACAATCCACTGAACAAGGATCAGGTTTGACAATAGATAATCTGTTCTGAAACGACCTAGGAACCCAATGATCAGTCCAAGATCGACAATTTTCCATCCCAATCTTCCAAATCATATCCTCCTTGAATAACTCCTTGCCAAAATGGAGGCTATGCCACATCCACGATCCATGTCTACCTTTAGGAGCCTGCAAGAAGTTATATAGACCCTTCAACACTTTAGCACACATAAGATCATGGTTAATAAACATCATCCAAACATTCTTGCCAAGAAGAGCATTATTAAAAACCTCCATGCCCCTAAAGCCAAAGCCACCTATAGACTTAGGCTGAGTAACCTTACTCCACTTCATCCAATGCAAACCTCTCTTCTCAACATCACTTTTCCACAAGAATCTTGCAAGAATCGCATTCAATTTGAAACAAAAAGATTTGAGAATTTAACACATTGCATTGAGAAAGTAGGAATAGAAGATAACACAGTTTTAATCATCCTCTCTCTACCCGCCATAAAGAGCATCTTTTGTTTCCTGAAAGTACTCTGCTAGTAACCCTGTCCAAACAAAATTTAAAGCAACAAAACTGCCCCAAAAAGAAGACAAACCCAATTCACCATTCATCTCGACCAAGCCAAGCACATTCAAAATATCATCTCTAATATCCCTCCAAACTAGAGTTCTTAAAAATGACTCGAAAGTCGACTCAGAATAAGGTCCGACCAACCCAACCATTGGTCAGATCAAATTTTTTCTTCTATTTTTTTGTATTTTTTGAAATATATATAGATATATAAGTAAATAATTTATGTAATAAACTAATAATAACGTAATATATTAAAAAATAACATATAAACATACCAATTTTTATAAAATATACCAAATAAAGTATCCATACAAACGAAAGATCTCCAACCGAAGATAAAACTAGTTAAAAAATAAATATTTTCCAGTCATCTAGTCAGACCAGATTTTTTGGGCGAACCATCCAATCCGACCAAAATACCGCATTTTTTATAACCTTGCTCCAAACTTCACTTTTCAAAAATCCCGGTGCAAAAGTAAAAGTCACAACACTGAAAATGGGCGTCTCTTTCCAATCTCGACGCCCGCGCCCTATCACACGCGAAGAGGCGAAAGATTCCGTTTTGAAGAACTACTTCACATGCACGGACAATTCTGGTTGGTGGGTTGGTGTCGGATTTGGTCGCTGAGAAAACTATGGTCAATGTCTAGCTTAAGTGCAGGTACGAGGGATGTGCTTGCAAGGTGTTTGATGAAATGACTGAGAGAGATGTGGTTTCTTTCGATCGCGTTGACTGTGACTTGTAATAAGTATGGGAACGTGGACCATAATGGTGACTGGACTTGCCCAAAATGAGAAGCCGGAGGGAGGCGACTAAAGGTGTTTGGATCGATGGTATCACTTGGCTTGGCTGATCTCGGCTTGTACTCGCTAATTTCGATTCGCGAGTACAAGCCTAGGGGTTGCCTCCTAGGGGTTTCGTGGAATCAGTCAGTGCTGATTGATATGCATTCAAAATGTAGTGGTAATGTTGGTTTCTTCCTCCCAACTGTTCACAAATTTTAAGGGTTTTAAACTAGGATTGCTAGAGAGACGAGTTTGGTGATGATATGTTTTTTTTTTATATTAAATGACAATTCTGTAAATTTGTGTGGGTTTAGAGGTATTATTTCCAATTTTAAATGGCACTTTTGAGTTAGGTGTATTTAATATATTTTAATTTGTTGTGCTAAATAGGTGAAATTATGCTATCTCTTCCAACCAATAGTTTCCGGTGTTCTTGTTTTGTACTAATACTCTCGTAGAGTTTATTTTGGAAGCTGAATCTAATTTTCCTTAGATGCCTTGCTAATTTTCCTTATCTGATTAGTTGGTCTAAATTAAGAGTCCTATACCTGTCCGAATTCTGGGGTCATATGTATTTTATTGAAGGTCAAATTCCTGTCTCATATCTTAGGTCGAATCTCGCAGGGATTGTGCCCGTAAGAACTCCACCCTTCTGATGGCGGAATACCTTGGATTGGAGTCCGAGCTCCCCCGGCACGAATTAATTCCGGCCTTAACAAGTTCAGTAGCTGAAAAAAATCAGGTATTGTTTCTAAAATTCTTCTGCAGCATTCGTAACTAAGTGCATACCTTCTATTAAAAAATTTCATGATTCGATGCATCTGATTTGACTTTCCTAATTTCGCGAACAAGATGCAGGATATTGCTCAAGCCAGGCCTGGAAACAATGATCAGAATCACGACAAGTTTAGTGCACTCACGCCCCTGCTCTTCAATCATATCTTGTCTTTTCTTGGAGTGAACGATCTTGCGCGGCTATGTGTCGTGTCTGCGAGATTCCAACAGCGTTGTGTGTCCAGCCCCAACATTCTTTTTGATCTGAAATTGGATAAGAAAAGTTGCACAAGCAAGTGTAGAGGGCTCAGGAACCTCCTTGACAAGCTCTTGGATGTGCAATCTACCGAGTCGGGGTTGCTGCAGATGAACATATTTCGCCTTCACTGGCATTGCCACGAATGCAGAGATTTTTCTCCAACATCTGTATTCCATCGGTGGTTGAAGAGGGCTGTAGTTTGCAACTCCCAAGAGATTGATATTGGATTTTTACCCGACAAAGTAGGTTTCATCCTGCCCAATTGTCTCTGCAGGGCTTCAGCAGCAATTTTGAGACTGAATCTGCGGGGTGGCCGCCTGAATTGCCAGCCAAAAGACGACTTCGCCTCCATCCGGGTCTTGAATCTGAGTTCAATAAGGGTGCCCTCTGGTTTTAATCTTGGTAAATGGATATCTAGCCATTTCCCGTCACTGAAAACTTTGAAGCTTGAAAAGATTCGATTCCCAAAATACCTTTCGTTCACAAGTTCGTCTCTCGAATCCGTCACCATCATCCATTGCGTCATTGGATCGAGAGCAACAGTCTTCTATGTTTGTAACATCAAGTGCATCTCGCTAAAAAGCTTGCTAGTTCATCATTGCCGGTTTAAGCATATGAAGCTTGGTATCACTACCCCCTCTCTCAAGGACTTGCAAATCACCAAGTGTTCTTATCTATCTACTGTTTATTATGGTATATCGGCTGAAGCTCTCTCTACATTGTCCATTGATATGTCATTCGTTGGTCATGTGGGTGGAATTTTAATAATCGAATCACGAAACTTGCGAAGCGTGGAGAGGGTCAGCCTTAAAATGGGACTTTCTGAAGGACTTCATGATGACAGTGACGAGTTTAGAAATGTCTTTGTTTCGAAATTTCGCTGGCTTTGGTTTTATCCAGGATTATTGAATGACACCTCCGTATTGGAGATTGATATCGACACTATCAGAGTAAATGTCGATTGATATTTAAATTTTCTGTTTCTCCTTTTTATTTATCTTCTAGATACACAGGAGGATGGACGTTAATTTCCTCTGTTTTGATGATCTTCTTGCAGATGTTGGTCCAGAAAAAGGCGAAGCTTGACTTACGCAATCTTTGCCATTTGGAAGTCACCACCAATGATGTGCGGAAACTGCATGCTACAGTTGTAGTGATGTTTCTTGGCCTCATACGCTCGGCTAAACTCAGGACTTTGACGATAATATATGCTGCGCGTCAATCCGATCACAACCTGTCACGTGTGAGTTTCATTAGAGGAGTTCAGATATCTGTCTTCCTATCCTAGCCAATTTCGTAGTAATTTGTCTTTTCGTTTTGCAGGTTGTCGAATCATTGAAATCATGTGTTGGAAAAGAACTTCCTGCAAAAGTTCAAATCACATGGTTGAAGCGTCCATTAACTATTGCTCGAGATGGGGCATTGGAATGCATGTGCTCATCTTGCATTCTTTCAGCTGTTTAAAGATCGTTATATTTTATTGAACCTCCTCTATTTGGCGGACTAACCCAGTTTTGAGCCAGGTAGACTTTAGTATGGTAACAAAATCCTCCCGGCAAGTCCTTAAGATTGATTTCTCATGGTTTGGAGCTCGAGAACTCTATTTAAGATAAGAGCCACACTTTTGCCATTAAATCTTATCAGTCTTTGTTGGTTTTGGCGGTCTTATATGTTTATGTTTATAATTTGGAATACTACATTTTCAAACTGCAGTGCTTCATTTAACAGTAACATATAATTTATCTAACTCCGAAGTCATCGATCTCCCAATTAGTCTGCAAGAGACGTGATCAACCTTCAACAACTCTCTGTATTTCAATTCTAAATTTAACATTTCAAATCTTCATCTTCTGACAGTATCCGAAATGCTGAACACCTCGGATCACAGTTGTTCTTGAACTCTCTACGCTTCATGTTAAGAGAACTGGACACGGTTTGAAACACTGCTCTGGACTAGAATGCAATTCCAAATTTGCATTACGATGATGTAACTTAAAAACCATTCTGAAGAGTGGAAGGTTGAGTCTCGGTGATACAATCCAAAAATGATGGAATCGAGGAAGGGTGAGCCTCTTAAATTAGAAGGCACATTTCTTGTAGAAATTAAAAAGATAGCAGGGATTGTGCCCTGTTCCGACATTGCTGGTAGCTTAATTAAGTACACGACATTCAGACAAAGTGTAGTGATTGTCTTCCTTACCATGAGTACTGGAAAATATCAAACAAGCTAACTCACTCTTCTGACGTAGTGTCGACCTCCTCCTTGTCACATTTCTTCTCATCCTCCTTGTCGCATTTCTTCTTGCCCTCCTCGTCCTTCTCCTTGTTGCCTTTCTTCTCGTTCTTCTTCTTCGCGCCTTGCTTCTCACCCTCTTCCTTTTCATCGTCACCATCATTGTTGTCATCATATTCATAGATGAGGCCCACCTGATACTTGCAGACCCCAATGATCGACTCGCGCTCGTCCGGCGGGCAGGACTCAGAGATGCGCACGTGGGTTACCTGATTAAAGTTGGTCCAACTGTAGTCGAACAAGGCGTCGCAGGAGGACACTTCGATCGTGACAGCCTTTTGGCCACCAACTGTCCCGGTTGATATCACCTTTGCCTTTTCGAAATCTCTTCGCAGCATGGTGATTTTGTCTCAGCAATATACGAACTTGTTTCTCTTTGGTTATAATCTCTGCTTATGGCTCAATTGAATACGTACTTGGGCTTCGTAAAAAGTACTGTATATATAGAGACAAGACAGAGAGAGGTCATGTAGGGATTGTGTTTAATTTGTACAAACTGATAGTTAATTTGTTGCAAGTGCAATTTGTGTTATCGGAGCATGCAGATAGTTTTGTCACGTATTAGTCATTCTAATCTAGTAGGTGGAGAAATCATGAAGCTATATGCATGGAAGTTGAGGAGTTTTTATTATAACATCTGCTATTCGTGCTATTCGAATACGTACCAGCCAATATTGAAATTGATTTATCTCAGCTCAAACTTTGAACGATATATCTAAGTTGTATCACGGTTTTTTTATTTATATTGTTTGTTGTAGTATATATTAATTATTCATTGAACGTTGTTCAAATATTCTGTTAATTAATGTTGTTCCAAAGTTTAATGTAATGTGATACCATTATCTTTCAATTCAAATGTTGGTCCCATAATTATGTCTTTTAGGTTATAATTATGTTATTTCAGTTGAGGTTAGATATACAGTTCCACCAATTCAGTTAATATGATTGAAAAGATATTTTGATTCAAATAATATGATATTTTGTTAATGTAATTCGATTAACACAAGTTTTACTGGTTGCAACATTTTCAAAAATTGTCACAGAAGTTTCGACGCCCAAACTTTTTAACGTCGGGAAAATCATTTGCCGACATTTTTTAACCATTTCCATACAATTAATCGCAGTCGGGAAAAAGTCGCAGTGTAAGACATGAATTTACCTAATATCGTGTTGGAGGATGTTGTTAAGGAAGGACTCGAAGGAGGACACTCTATTCCTCATAAAGGAAGGAGGAACTTCGATCGTGACCAACGTACGATCGTCGTTAAAATTTAGAATTACTTTACCGAAGATAAATATGTTTTTTTTACGTTGCAAGTGTGGAAAGTTAGGAACAAAGCTGTTTTTGATGGTGCTCCCCCTTTTCTTACCCAGACGATTCAAAAGGCAATCCACGGCTCGCAAAAGTGGTTGTTCTCTAATAATTAATATGAAAATTCCAAGATAGGAGAATCCTATGCTACGGAGTGACTTCCTCCTTTGCCACAAGAATACGTCATCAACTACAATGCGTCTTGGTCCCATGAGGACCTCTCCGCAGAATTTGCACCAGTTGTTCTTGGTTTTTAATAGTTATTGGATCAGAATTTTTTGAATATATTTTGATCCAATGGTCTAGATGATTGTCCCTATATAAAGACAACCTCTCTTTAGTACCAGCTAATCCAAATTCCTTAACAACACTCTCCAAAACGATGTTAATAAATCTCTGTCTTACAAAGTGACCTTTTCCCGATTGCGGCTAATTGTAAGGAAATGGTTTTAAAACGTCGGCAAATGATTTTCCCGAGAGTGAAAGGGTTGGTCGTCGGAAATCATGTGACAATTTTCAAAAATGGTGTAGCCAGTAAAACTCTTGCTAATCGAACTACATAAGCGTAATATCATAGCATTTGAATGAAAATATTTTTTTAACCATATTAAGTGAATTGGTGGAACTGTCTATCTAATCTCAACTGAAATAACATAATTATCACCTAAAAAAGACATAATTATAGTACCAAAATTTGAATTGAAAAAATAATGGTATCACATTATATTAAGTTCGGAACCACATTAATTAACAAAATACTAGAACAATGTTCAATGAATAGTTTTTTTAGGGTATGTTCAATGAATAGTTAATATATACTAAACAATATAATAATAATAAATCATGATATAACTTAGATGTATAGTTCAAGTTTGACCGGAGGGATAAATCAATTATAATATTGGTCGGTAAGTGTCCGATTAGTAGATATTATAATAAAGGAAAAACACTCTTCAACCTCCATGCATATTAATCTTCACGATTTCTCCACCTATCAGATTAGAATGCCTAATACATGCCAAAAAAAAAAACTATCTGCATGCTCCGATAACACAAATTGCACTTGCAACAAATTAACTACCAGCTTGTACAAATTAAACACAATCCCTACATGACCTCTCTCTGTCTTGTCTCTATATGTACAGTTTTTCGGAAGCCCAAATACGTATTCAACTGAGCCATAGGCAGATATTATAACAAAAGAGAAACAAGTTCATATATTGCTGAGACAAAATCACCATGTTGAGAAGAGATTTCGAGAAAGCCAAGGTGATATCAACCGGAACATTCGCGGCCAAAAGGCGGCAACGATCGAAGTGTCCTCCTGCAAAGCCTTGTTCAACTACAGTTGGACCAACTTTGATCAGGTAACCCACGTGCGCATCTCCGAGTCCTGCCCACCGGACGAGCGCGAGATGATCATTGGGGTCTGCGAGCATCAGCTGGGCCTCGTTTATGAATCTGATGACGACAATGATGGTGACAATGAGAAGGAAGAGTGTGAGAGGAAAGGCGCGAAGAAGAAGGACGAGAAGAAATGCGACAAGGAGGAGACGAACGAGGAGGAGGGTGAGGGTGAGAAGAAAGACGACGACAAGAAGACACGATCGTCCTGCTGTTTCAACTGAGTGAAGACCATAAGAAATTCTTGCTAGTGAGTTAATGAGGCAGTAGATTCAATAATAAAAGTGTGGTCTAGTTTATTAGCTTGTTTTGATATGTTCCAGCACTTATTAGCTTTCTTTTTTAAATTTCAATCATAAATGCAGATTCTAATTAACCTTTATGGTTGCGAAGAAAATGTTTACACTGATTCGGCGATTTGAGGTTCAACCTTCAACTTGGTTTATTATTTAACAGTGTGATGGAACCTGGAATTGTAATCTGAATTTTGTTTCCGCCGAAATTAATTCGCCGTGAGGAAGCTCGGATTCTGATCCACGTTACTCCGCCATTAGAAGGGTGGCCATTGTAGTTATTACATGCACTATCCGTACGAGATTCTCCCTAATATTAGACAGGAATTTGACCTCCAATAGTAAGGTCAAATAGCTCTAATAGAGTTTTGTTTTAATAGAGTTAAACTTGAATCAAGTTTAACTAAAACATAAAATACATATAATTAGTGAAAATTCTATTAAACTATTAAAGGATACATATTAGAAAAAAGTAATTACACCTGCTTCAAAAAGATATGAAGTGTCATATCTTATTCAATCAAATTTAGAGTGCTTAATTATACAATATATTGAATTAGAAAATCAAGAATGTAGTAGACACTATAGACGACTAAAACACAAGTGCAATGCATGGCCGGTGCGATGGACTTCTACTATAACCGATGTGTTAAAAATCACATCGGGTATTTTGTTATCCGGATACTAATTCGATAAGCTCTACCATTGAACTGACAAATTTATATTTGATTAGTATCATTTTTTTAACTACAAATTTGTATTTGATGGTGACGATGAAAAGGAAGAGGGTGAGAAGAAAGGCACGAAGAAGAAGGACGAGAAGAAAGGCAACATGGAGAAGGACGAGGAGGGCGAGAAGAAATGCGACAAGGAGGAGGTTGATACTACATCAGAAGAGTGATTAAGCTTGTTTGATATGTTCCAGTACTCATGTTAAGGATTACAACCACTGAACTTTGTCTTAATGTCGTGTACTTAATTAAGCTACCAGCAATGTCGGAACAGGGCACAATCCCTGCTATCTTTTTAATTTCTACAAGAAATGCGCCTTTTAATTTTAGAGGCTCAACCTTCCTCGATTCCACCATTTTCGGGTTCTATCACAGAGAATGAACCTTCCACTCTTCTGAATGGTTTTTAAGTTGCAGCGGCGCAATGCATATTTGGAATTGTATTCTAGAGCAGTGTTTCAAACCATGTCCAGTTCTCGTAACATGACGCGTTAAGAGTTCTAGAACAACTGTGATCCGATGTGCTCTGTGTTTCGGATACTGTTCGAAGATGCAGACTTGAAATGGTAAATTGAGAATTGAAAAGATAGATAGTGTTAAGTGAAGCATTGCATTTTGAAACTGTAGTATACCAATTTGTAAACATAATCATACAAGATTCTTAAAACCAACAAAGACTAATAAAATTTTCCTATCTTAAATAGAGTTCTCGAGTTTCAAACCATGAAAACGCAACCCTTAGGACTTGCCGGGTGGATTTTGCATTGATAGGCACTATCTAACACTTGGGATATATTTCGGTGATCAAATTTTGCGAATAAAACACTTTATTTATCAAAAAAAAAAATTAACATGAAAGCTATATATGAAAGATCTTACTGTAGTTTTGAACTTGAACAAAATGCAGTCTCTATTCTGCTAACGATGAGTTGCAACGAGACAGGCTCGCGGAAAAAAGCATGAGTTGGTGATCCTGGACCTGATCAGGTTTAGAGAGTACAACAGCACAAGATAATCAGAACAACAGCCTGCACTGGCTTGCTGAAAATTGACCTTACCTCGAGGCTTAAAAGCATACAAGCCCATTATTGCTCATAATATGCAGCTGTTGTGATTCCAGCCAACCACCCCGGACAGGATTGCAGAGCCATCTATAAGGTCTGTATCACTACGGAGGTTTATGCGCGAGCTTACTGCGGGAAAATAAATTCTCTTCCCGAATTCTACATAAAGGGTAAAATTTTGTGTAGTTGCAGAGAGGCGTCACACTAGCACCCGACACACAAGTCTCTCTCATAGTCTCCATTACGATCACGTGACAAACCTGTGTAGACTAAGAACCTTGGTTGTATGTACTGCAACAGGTACTTAACATTACAAGCCATAATATGTATATATTCATTCTTTGGATTTATATTTATATGAATAATAGTCATACGCATGAAATCTTTACACGACAGTAATTTTCCCAAAAAGTCGGCAGTTCCTGCAATTTTGCATCAGCTACTCTATTAGACTACAACACTTCTAGAAACACATTGCCTTTAGATGATGCACTCCACGAGCTGGACCATTTACAGTAGCATTAATATTCACAATGAAGACGTTGAAATCGTTCTTTGGTCTCATCGTCTGGCCATTGAATAGCATCCCAGCACTTCCTTCTTACACTTAGCTTCCTCAATCTCGGTGCACTCAACAAACTTTCAGGCAGAGTCCTTAGACCACCCGCACGGGGGGGGCCGTGCGCCCTGGGCGGACCACGTGTCACCCCCCCATTGGGCGAGGCGGGGCGCCTCCCTGACACGCGCCTCGCCCTCGCGTGTCAGGGGGGCGTGAGGCGCCCAGGGCACGGAAACTCGACCGGGCGACGTGGCCCGCTCTGATTGGGCCACGTCACCCAGGTCGAGTTATTTATTTTTTTTTTTAAAATTTTTTTAAAAAATTGAAAAAAATCGAAAAAAATCGAAAAAAATCGAAAAAAATTTATAAAATTTCTTTTCAACATTTTCGATTTTTTTGTCCAAATGAAAATTTTTTAATTTTTTTTTATAATTTTTAACAATTTTTTGAATTTCGTAGTTCCTTTTGTAATTTGTTGAATTTCGTAGTTCCTTTTGTAATGTGCAATTTTAAATAAAATTTCCATTTCGTAAAATTATTTTTGTGGTTGTGGTTCGAATTTTTAATTTACCGTATTCGAAAAAGCACGAAAAAATATTCGAGTTTGATACAGTTAGCTGTATTTTAAAAAGCTGAGCTGAAAAAAAAAAAGCTGATGTGGCGCCCAGGGCACGGACTGTAGCAGGGGCAGGGGTGTGGGCTGAAAAACTGAGAGCAGGGTCACGCTGACGTGGCGCCCAGGGCACGGACTGTAGCAGGGGCAGGGGTGCGGATGGTCTTATGCGAGTAAATGCAAAGCTGACATCCTGGATTGTGGACAACGCCATGGTTACAATCTTCGCAAGACTGACAATTTTGACGTCGTAGAGATCTAAAAGCCGAAAATTAGGAAGCTCACAAAACTCATGTCTCACTGTTTCTTCCGGTACAATCTCATGCTCTTGAAAAAAGTCTTCAAGTTGGTGACAGAATGCAATATCCATGGATACCAGATTAGAGATTTGTCTGATACCGCTGCGAGGGAAGACGTACTTCAGTTGATGGCAATTCCGCAAGCACAAATGCTTCAAATTCTTGAAGCTTCCATGAGATATCGATCCTTCCACTATATTCCTCAGCCTAGCCATTTTATTTAGCGTCAACTCCTCCAAGTTGGGCAAAATATCTACTCCAGAATTCTCTCCATTAGCAAGTATCTCAAATGCAGGACAGTTAGAGATAAGCAATTCCTTCAGGCCTGTCACGTTTTCTATACCAAATTCAGACAAACTTGATATGAAGCCATCCTTCTTTAACTCCAAAGCCTTGGAACGCCTCACAATATCAACAAGTGCGGGAGGGATTTGACTCAATTGGTTGCCTGTGAATCGCAGAGATCCGCATGAAAACTCTCTATTCTTTCGACGTCCATGCACATGATGATAATCAAGAAACTCAAAGGGACCGACAGAAAATTCAAAGCCCAACAATCTGTTTTTCTTCCAAGATGAGAACCTAGTAAGAAAATGCAAAAGAAGGCCAACATTTGGAAACTGAAGCTCAACTTTAGTCAAGTTTTTCAGGCCAGCCACTGCTTCAAATACAGAACTGATGTTACGAGACCACCATTGAGATCCCATATCCACATCGATAGCCAAGTCCTCCAATGAGAGTAACTTTGATATCACCTCCCAAGAGATGCTTGATTCGCACTTTGATCTGTTGCCAAAGACCAGTGGTTTCTTTGCTCGGTTTTCTTTATTGGTGCGTTGATGAGTTGACACATTTAAGCAGATTAGATTACTCAAATTACCAATCTCCACTGGCAGGTCTGTAATCCCTGTGTCCCTAACCTGAAGAGTCTCCAACTCTTTTAGAAACCCAATTTCAGGTGGAAGTATATCAAGTTTGTAGCAGCTATTCAAATAAAGACCTCTAAGGCAAGCCATGCTAGAAATGGATGGCGGTAGAGAGGATATGCCAGTTTTCGACAAGTCTAAGACTCGAACCTTCTCCTACTCGCTCCCCCTCTCATCTCTCCTCTCGCCACGTTCTCTCAGTCCCCACCCACGATGTCCCTTCCTCCATTACGTGCCATATAATCTGCGTAACCCTATTCTCCATGTAAACCCAAACCTAAACCTATCCAAGAGGTTCGAACTATGTTTTACCGTTTTCTAACACGGATGATTAACAGGGGAAAAGCATGCAAAAAAAACTGTAAAATAAAGAAGTTAGACCTAACCCTAATTCTAGGGAGAAGACTCGCATGGTGGACAGAAAACCCTAATTCTAGGGAGCTTTGTCACTGATAAGGTTCAAATTTGAAATGAATTTATTAAAATTTTAAATTATATTTATATTATTTAATTATAATTTTTTTGAATTAAAATTGAATTCGAGTTAATTCTTGAATTTTAATTAAATTCATAAATGCAATTAAAATAAATAAATAAATAAGTAAACTTTTATTTAAAATAAGGTTAGTGTTAGTGACAGAGATACAGTTAGATTTTAGATTAGTGTGAAATCCCAATAGTCAAACTCACTAGTTACTTCTAAAAAGCAAACACCAAAATATGAAATTCCACCAAACCATTATAAACCTCGCATAAATGATTTTCAGTTCATTCGACAATTATAACTCAATCATATCAAATAAACCATATGAAATCTACCACTTCACTATAAGATCTAACAATCTACGTTAAATGTAATCAAACAAATCATGATACTTGCGATATTTATATCGCACAGTTTCCGATGGCTTCATCACACACCAGTACAATGAATGGCTGGTCAACAGATCAAATATAGAACAGTTTTAAATAGAGGAATAGGTTGGATTCGGAATACTAGAACTCATTAATTAAATATTAACATTTTTCAAAAATCATTCTCATATAACCATACAAAAGTCTACCAAAACTGGGTTAAGTTCGACCAAATAGAGGAAGTTGGGCCCCAGTAAAATATAAAGATATTTAAACAGCTGAAAGAATGCAAGATGGGCACATGCATTTCAATGCTTCATCTCGAGCGATAGTTAATGGACGCTTCAACCAAGTGATTTTAACTTTTCCAGGAAGTTCTTTTCCAACCCGTGATTTCAGTGATTCGACAACCTGCAAAACGAAAAGACAAAATTACTAGGCTAGGCTAGGATAGGGAGACAGATTTATATGAACTCCTCCAATGAAGTTCAGACGTCACAACTAATGCAAGTGTGGAAAGATACAAACTGGTCGACTTTACCTAAATTTATTTATTAACCAAGAAAAACTCACATGTGACAGGTTGCGATCGGATTGACGCGCAGCATATATTATCGTCAGAGTCCTGAGTTTCTTCGGGCGTATGAGAGTAAGAAACCACACTACAACTGGAGTATGCAGTTTTCGCATATCGTCGGTGGTTACTTCCAAATGGCGAAGACTCCTTAAGATAAGTTTCACCTTTTTCTGGACCAACATCTGCAAGAAGATCATCAAAACGGAGATTAAATTTAAATACGAATAAAAAAGAGAAACGGAAAATTTAAATATCAATCGACATTTACTCTGATAGTTTCAATATCAATCTCCAAGACAGAGGTGCGATTGAATAATCCTGGATGAAACCGAAGCTTGCCAATTTGCGAAACAAAATGATTACTAAACTCGTTACTGTCATCATGAAGTCCTTCATGAAGTCCCAGTTTAAGGCGGACCCTCTTCAAGCTCGGCAAGTTTCGTGGATCGATTATAAAAACCCCACCCATACGAACGAAGAATGACATATCAATGGACAATGTAGAGAGAGCTTCAGCTGATATATGGTAATAAACACAGGATACATAAGAACACTTGGTTATTTGCAAGTCCTTGAGAGAGGGTGTAGTGATACCAAGCACCATATACTGAAACAGGCAATGACGAACTAGCAAGCTTTTTAGCGAGATGCAATTGATTTTGCATGCGTAGAACTCCAACTCGCTGGATCCTATGAAGCAATGGCTAATGGTGAGGCATTCAAGAGACGAACTTGTTAACGAAAGGTATTTTGGGAATCGAATCTTTTCGAGCTTCAAAGTTTTCAGTGACGCGAAATGGCTTGATATCCAATTACCAAGAACTAAACCAGAGGGCACCCGTATTGAACTCATATTCAAGACCCGGATGGAGGCGAAGTCGTCTGTTGGCTGGCAATTCAGCTGGCCACCGTGCAGATTCAGTCTCAAAATTTCTGCTGAAGCCCTGCTGAGACAATCGGGCAGGACGAAACCTGCTTCGTCGGGTAAAAATCCAATATCAATCTCTTGGGCGTTGCAAACTACAGCCCTCTTCAACCACCGATGGAATACAGATGTTGGAGAAAAATCTCTGCACTTGTGGCAATACCAATGAAGGCGAAATAGGTTCATCTTCAGCAACCCCGACTCGCTAGCTTGCACATCCAAGAGCTTGTCAAGGAGGTTCCTGAGCCCTCTACACTTGCTTGTGCAACTTCTCTTATCCAATTTCAGATCAAAAAGAATGTTGGGGCTGGACACACAACGCTGTTGGAATCTCGCAGACACGACACATAGCCGCGCAAGATCGTTCACTCCAAGAAAAGACAAGATATGATTGAAGAGCAGGGGCGTGAGTGCACTAAACTTGTCGTGATTCTGATCATTGTTTCCAGGCCTGGCTTGAGCAATATCCTGATTTTTTTCAGCTACTGAACTTGTTACGGCCGGAATTAATTCGTCCCGAGGGAACTCGGACTCCGATACAAGGAATTTCGCCATTAGAAGGGTGGAGTTCTAGTCTCTCACTTTTTTTTTTAGGGAAAAGGGTGTGGTTCTAGTTCTTACGTGCACAATCCCTGCGAGATTCGACCTAACATATGAGACAGGAATTTGACCTTCGATAAAATACTTACGACCCAGGAATTCGGACAGCTATTGGACTCTTAATTTAGACCAACTAATCAGATAAGGAAAATTAGCAAGGCATCTAAGGGAAATTATATTCAGCTTCGGAAAATAAACTCTACGAGAATATTAATACAACAAGAACACCGATAGACTATTTATTGGTGTCCGTTTAGTTAGGAACTCTTGCCTAACTAGGATTCTATGTTAATTATGTAAAGTCCATGTTGGACGTGATTATGTTTGTAGGGTTTTGCTTATTTTAGGGCTTCGTCTATATATGTTATATAGAGACGAAACTTTGCTTATTTTAGGGCTTCGTCTATGTATGTTGTATATATACTTTTCGTCTCTGTCAATACAACCAAGCCGACAAGAAGCTTTTTCCCATACCTTGCTCTCTGAATTTTACACTATTGGTTGGAAGAGATAGCATATACTCAAGTATTTAGCACACCACATTACAATAAGTTAAATATACCTACTTCGAAAGTGCCATTTAAAATGCAAAAAAATTCCTCTAAACCCACACAAATTTGCAGCATTTTTTTTTAAAAGAATCTTTAAGTACCTGTGGTTTGCAAAAAAATCACTTTAGTACCCTGTGATAAAGAACCCTTAATTCGAGTTATACCTCACCAATTTTCCATCACTTTGGTCCCAAAATTACGATATTGCCCCTCCTTGAATCAGAACCTAACCAAACCCAATTCAACCAGACCGAACTCATATTCAATTTAACCCAATAGAGCGTAGAAAATAAAATATGACTCGGATTGAGCTGAAATTGTACAAGACGAATTCTAAAAATAAGTAGGACATACGGAAAAAATTTCAAAAATTTTAGAGGCCCGAAAGTAATTTTTTTTTTCAAAGTGCTAAAACTTCGAAAAATTGTATAAAATAGAAAATACATCCAATTGAGTTGAAACTTGTCCCATGAAACCTTAAGAACCTCCAATAAATATAGGAACTAAAATGCATCCCTAGGACAAGTTTCAACTTAATTGGATGTATTTTCTATTTTATATGATTTTATAAAATTTTAGCATTTTGAAAAATAAAAAAATACTTCCAAGCCTCTAAAATTCTTGAACTTTTTTCTGTAATTCTTGTGTATTTTTAGGATGCTTCTTGTAAAATTTCAGCTTAATCCAAGTCATATTTTATTTTCTACGCCCCATTGGGTTAAATTGAATATAAGTCCGGTCCGGTTGAATTGAGTTTGGTTAGGTTCTGATTTAGGGAGGGGCAGTATCGTAATTTGGGACCAAAGTGATGGAAAATTGGTGAGGTATGACTTGAATTAAGGGTTCTTTACCACGAGGTACTAAAGTGATTTTTTTGCAAACCACGGGGTACTTAAAGATTCTTTTCCTTTTTTTTATTAAACATACCTCAAATAAAATAAAAAACCAAGAAACAACCAAGTCAGAAGTCCACAACGCACCTGCAAACCAACAATTCTGGTAGACAGGTGGGGCCTATGGAGATAACCTCACCAGCTAGCCAACAAGCCTGGCAGTCAAGTGAGGTGAAAGAAAGAGACTAACGAAAATAATTCCTGCAGCAAAATCGGCATGACCCATTCGTTTGGAGTCTCTATAAGCCCAGGCTCAGTGCCCGGCATATCATCCACAGCAGGTCTAAAATGAAAATGATAAGGTCCTCAAGGAACAAACCTATGGTAGGACTATCTTGACATGTCACGGCCTACCAACCCTGTGAGCGATAAAGGGAGGTTCGGCCACCAGCTATCCTCCGTGAGGTGTGTTAGGACATCCGCGACAGAGTTCCCCTCCCAGAAAATATGCGTTACATGAATCAGCATCTGTGCTCGGATCTGTGTCATACGAAGCCAGCGGGAGCACCATCTCTAAGGAACTGCCACCTACGGGATCTGGAATCTGGTGAGGACATACATGGAGTCGGTCTCGATCCATAATCTGGGCCATCCATGCTCATGTGCTACCTCAACTGCTAGAATAGCCATTAGGAGCTCAGCCTCAAAAGCAAAACAACTGTAAATGCTCTGACTGAAATAGTCCCTAACGAATCCTCTGCTAGTGCAAAAAACCCCTATAGATCGGCCCCATCCTGGGGCTCCCAAGGAGCTACCATCCGTATTGCACTTGAGCTAGTTCGAAGGGAGGCAGCACCAAGTGACCTTGACGATACGCGGAGCCCGACCTGGCATCGGTACAATATATAGGTCTCGTAGTAGTGACTGCTCACGCTCTGACGAGAAGCACCTCCCTATGTCAAAGATCACTATCTCACTGACTAGCCGGTGGAGCAGAACAATCAGGGTATCTAAGCTCCGTCACTGGTCACTGAAGATGCGCGCATTGCCCTCCGTCCACAAAAGCCAACTGGCAGAAACAATAGCCACCCTCCACAGTTGATCCACCTGTGGACTGAACTGCTGTCGTATCCTCTCTGAGATCAGCTCGTTGAGGCTCAAAAAAGGCCTCCACGTAGCTCCAAAAATACCAAAAATGTACCACCAGAATGCAGCAGCAATCGGACATCTGATCAACAAATGGTCGAGGGACTCAGCATCGGCCAGACACATGCAGCAAATGTTTGGGCTGACAAACTATATAGCATGATGTCTGTAGTGGGAAGTACACTGAGAATAGCACAACATAAGAAAGCAGATCTCCTAGGGAGTATGGTCGCGTCCCAGATCCAAGATCCCTAACAAACTAGGAGGTGGCTAGGTCGGAAATGTTCATAGGCAGATCTAGAAGTCAGAAGGCCATCTCTAGAATGGGCCCATACAGTCCTATCACTACCTGGGGGACCCAACTAATGGTATCTGATATCACGGATAATATTCGGAAAAGCTGTACAAAATCATCTATGAAAAACCCAACAACCATCCTACCAATAGTTCGCAACTGTGAAGGTGCACAGCGGATAAAGATACTCCGGGAGTCCCACCCTCTCAGCTATGATATAGCCCAACCAATTATCTAACCAGAAATTGGCTGTCGAGTCCTCTCCCACTAGCACACATGAAGACCTAACAATATCCGGTAAGCAGTTCCTAAATCCCCTCAGGATAGAAGAGCGAACGTACCACCAGGTCATCATGTCAGTCCTGTCGATCAGGCAGGCTCGGATGTAGTCTATATACTGTGCTGAGCCATGAAAGATAGTCCAAGTGAGGCGACTCAGGAATGCATGATTCATCTATCTGATCGATCTGAGACCGAGACCGCCTTCCCCTTTTGAGGTACAAACTCTGTCCCACGATACCGTGTAGGAGGCCCGGCTGTGGAGTGCGTCAGTGAGCTGAGGATAACTGACTACACTAGACAAGCTCTTCTTACAAGGGAAAGGGAGGAACCCTTCTACCGTTCAAACTTATTGATGATGGTGTCAGCAATGACCTGCAAGTGAGAACGGTGGGAAGGGCCGCAAAAGAGAGGAATGCTAAGGTAAGAGAATGGCATCTGACCTGCCGAGATCCCAAGAATATCCAGTAGTCCTCTGTACTGGCAGGGTGACATGGACTCTGTAAAGTAGACTAGTGACTTCTCCGGGTTATAGAACTGACCTAAGACAGCCGCAAAGTCAAAGTAGAATGCGACAGTTGGCCTTGGAGACCTGGCCAAAAATGATCACATCGTCAGCATATAGCAAGTGTGATGGAAACATGCTGTCTCTCGCAGAGCGGAAACCCATAAAATTCCCTCGTGTCTTAGCCTGCTGAAGAAGTCTACTAAAGATCTCCTCAGCCGCCACAAATAGTAACAAGGATAAGGGGTCCCCCTAACGTACCCCTTGAGTGCAACTGAAGTAACCTGCAGGGACCCCATCGACCAAGATGGAGAGCCGTGCAGAATGTAGGATACTGATCACCATGTCACTTAAAGCCACGTCAAATCCCCAAGCTCGAAGCACAGTCGATAAGAACTCTCATCGGAGGATGTCAAAAGCCTTCCGGATATCCACCTTGATAGCCAAGTTGCCACCATTCCGTCATCTACCAAGGCAGTTGATACCCTCTGAAGCCAGTGCCATGCAGTCATGTATCCTGCGACCCAGAATGAAACCAAATTGGTGGAAAGATAGTAGAGAGTCAAGGATTGTATCGAATCTGGTAGCCAAAATCTTCATCACAATCTTGTAGACAAAGTTTCCCAACACAATGGGCATGTAATCCTCGATCTGCTAAGCCTCCGGAGTCTTTGGTATCAACACCACAAAATTGGCATTAAGCCCAGTAGGAAGACATCGTGAACTGAAGAACTCCTGCACTGTCAAAACAACATCCTGGCCTACCACATCCCAGGAAGTTTGAAAGAAATGTCCCCCAAATCCATCCGGACCTGGGGCACTATCAAGACTCATACCGAATACAGTATGACGTACCTCCTCCTGAGTAAGGGTGCATATCAGCTTTCTGATAATCACTAACTCGACAGGCCAGAAGTGACTCCAATGGGCCCAAAGTAGTCAGATCCAGTAGGGCAGCTGAGTCAGTAAACATCCTCTAATAATACAAGATGATGTGCTCACGGATCTGATCAGGGTCCTCCAAGAGCTGGCCGTTAATCATCAAAGATGAGATACCTAATCTGCTCCTGCGTATCTACACACTGCGATGGAAAAAGGTGGAGTTCCTGTCCCTATCGCGCAACCAGCTATCTCTGGATCTCTATCTCAAGAAGGTACTCTGCTGCTCAAGCGCCATATTGTACATTCTGAGTGCCTCTGCCTCCTCAATAATCAGATCATTCTGCGTCCTCTCAATCTCAATACGGCACTGAACCTCCTCGATCTTGGTCTCAG
This sequence comes from Hypericum perforatum, assembly GCA_012979155.1. Lineage (NCBI taxonomy): Eukaryota > Viridiplantae > Streptophyta > Magnoliopsida > Malpighiales > Hypericaceae > Hypericum > Hypericum perforatum. The sequence goes on from SOPF01028520.1 coordinate 551,085, forward strand.
CCAAAATGAGATTCTGCTTGACGTCCCTAAAAACCTCCTTGTTCCAGATAACCAATACCCCCTTCATTCAATGCAGCTTACCTGTCAAGGAGGACATAGCTGTCTCACCTGCAGTCTGAGTTGGCCAGGTCCGTTTCACCAAAGCAATGAAGTCCACATGAGAGGACCACATTGCCTAAAAACGGAAGGGCTTCGGGCCCCTAGAAAGACTGCTCCCCCTGAGCTCTAGAGAAATAGGCATGTGGTCCAAAGTGTTTCGGATGAGTGCGCAACACTGAACGGAGTCCCAGATATCCATGAAGTCTGGCGAAGCTAGTACACGATCTAGTCTAGACTCTATGTGTCTCTGCGTGCTCCCATTGGAGAATGTGTATCGAGCTCCCTTCAGCAGGATATCTATCAGGTCTGTAGCGCTGATATAAGCCTGGAAGTCAATACACGACCGGGCCACCGGCAGGGTCCAGCTCCTGGGCTCATGGGCCCCTAGGACAGCGTTGAAGTCCCCGATTAGCATCAACAGTCCTAGGGATAGGGTGAGTAGATCGTCCTATAGTTCCTTGCGCCTGTAATACTGAATGTGGGCGTATACAAAACCCAGCAAAATACTATGCTGAAGATAAGAGGTCTGGAAAACCACCACCTATGAAGTACGGAGTATGATGTCAATAGGGTGAGATGCTGGCTGGCTGGTGAGTATCCATAGATTAGGAGTCCTTGTTCCTCTGTCTATAGAGCCAACCAGTCAAAAACCCAAAGGCGTCCAAAATCTCTCATGCGTGGAGTCGAAAGAAACCATCGACTCTAAGATAGCCACCCAAGATAGCCTGTGGCGCATGTAATGCTCTCGGAGCTGAGTACGGGCATGCGCAGACTCGATACCCCGAATATTCCAGTAAAGATATTCATGGACCCCGCGGGGGCTGTTCTGTAGGCTTCGCACCATAGAGACGCATGTGATGAGTCTGTTGTGACTGTGGGGGTGTGGACTCCTCTGAACTCTCACCTGATGTATCCCCCCATGACTGATCTCCAACCATAGCCTCAAACCGGTATCTAGGCGCTAAGGTGTCCTCCACCTCGAGTACCTGGGTAGGGCTGAGCAAAAGCACTGGACCGGACCGGATAGGGACCGGGCCGGAATAACCGGAACCGGATTTTCTATTTTGTTGCGATCCGGACCGGACTGATGTTTCATCCGGTTTGGACCTAAACCGGATTGGCTTGACCGGTCCAAACCAGAACCGGATTGGAAAACCGGAAAGCAAAAAATGGGCATGGTTCACGGAGAATTTCACAGGGAGCAAAAAATGAGCAAAAGCACTTAACAAGGGAGAACGCAGATTCAACATACAGCATATAAAGCCAAAAAATTCAACAAAAAAACATATAAATCCACAAATTCAACATACAACATACAACTTAAATATTCAATAGCACATTACAAATTCCAAACACATAGTAATAATTCAAGCTGCATCCTCTTCCTCTTCCTCTTCATCAATTTCAATAGTCTCGTTGATTGTTGGAAGTTGCGAGTGTGAACCGCTAGGAGCAATCTCTGTCAAGTGAAATATTAGACTTGCTTGGACCAAAAGCACCTACAAATATACACTAACTTTAACCCATTATTTTTAACCAGCAACATTACCCATTTACATAATCTAACGACTAGTAGCAAGTAGCAACCATACTTAAAATACAAAGACGAACGATTATAATTAACTAAACTTCAGTAAATTAAAAGAAGTAGTAGTAACTAGTAAGCATCGTAAGACAGTAACTGGACAAATTTTAGTAGCCAAAGCTAGCAAAACCTTTTTTTTAATTAATTAGCGAACTTATTTTATTATCCATTATCGCATGATAGCATACACAAACTCAAGTAAGCTACGTTCCCTTTCCAAAACCAAAGAGGACGCCTCCTCGTGTAGCTCTGAGTTTGGATAATAACGTAATAAACACATTAATTTTAAAAATCCCCAATTTTTTAACCCTAATTTAATTTCAAGTCACCTAAATACTTACAATAAAATCAGAGGACGGGCGATGGCCGTACCGGAGGGATTTTGTGGCTGAGATTTGAGTCGGCTCTCGGGGCGGTGGCCGGTGGCTGAGGATTTTGTGAAGATTGGAGTCTCTGTCGAAGCCGGAAAAGAGTCGAAGATCGTGGGAGTGAGTCGGGGCTGTTGAGTACTTGAGTTGAGACTTGAGAGCGGTGGCTCCGTTTTTTTCCCTTTCTAAAACAATAAAAGTTGGGCTTTGGGTTTGTTTGGACTTTGGCCCTCTGTTTTACGTACATTTTAAGTGGCAATCCATTCCGGTCCCGGTTATCCAGTTTTTTGGCGATTGAGACTGGGACCGGGCCGGAAACCGGAATTCATGAAATAAGTAATCCGGACCGGACTGTTTCTTAAAACGGATTGGTCTAGTCCGGTTTTTCCAGTCCGGATTGACCCGGTTTTGCGGTTTTCGGTCTATTTGCTCACCCCTATACCTGGGGGATGGTCGGGCAACATATGGGTGTAGCCCTTTCCCTGAGATCAACAAAAACTGCTCCCACCTGTACAACCTCTCTGGATGGCGCGATCAGAAATTTGCAGCATTGTTATTTACTCAAAAACATATCATCTCCAAACTCATCCATATGGGTATTCGTCTCTTTAGAAATCCATGTGTTTAGTCCATATTGATGGATAGAGAATGCCTAGTTGTCAATGGCACATCAGCACAAAAAGCTACATATTTAGTCTACTGGACAGGCAGGATCTGGGCTAATAGGGAATAATCAAGACAGTTGTCGTCGACCTATTTGATGTTGATTGAATGTAATTTAATTTTATTGATAAATTTTGTTACCATAAAATATTAAATTAGTTTTTAGAAAAATCATAAAGTACTTTATGTTTATTTTCCCTTTAAATTTCAACTTGTACTTTTACACTGAAGGCGGCTGGATCAGATTCATGGACGAGTCTGCACTTTGCTGACTGGGGATTTTTTCATTGTGAAAAAAATAATTTAGTAAACTTTGTGTTAGTTTAGAGGTATTTTTTCCATTTAATCGACATAGGTGATATTAATTTTGGGTTCATATTATAATGAATTCATTTTGAAACTATGAGGAAGTAAAGAATATTAGAATATCCGAATATCATTTTGGGTTTTTTACCACATAATTTAGCTAATTTAAAATGACAAAACAACGAAACAAACTTTGGTTGAATGTACAAATATAAGGAAAAATTATTCACATGTCTCTACGATTAAAGATATTGCATTTGAAAATCTAGTATTTAGAGATTAACATGTTAATTTTTGAAAAATCGTACTCATTAGCATATTTCTAAAAAACACAATTCTATCTACAATCTAAATGGTTGGAATGTGACTTGAGGACAGTCTGAGTCATTTTTTCAATCTAAAGGTGTGGTTCGACCGGTATGACGTTGACCATTTGTTTGGTGGACGTGCTGATTTTAATAGTTGGACTAGCTGGCCCAGTAGAAAACTTCTTTCTACAAAATTTTCCGATTACAATGTTAAATCAGTTACTTGGGTACTTGTATGTACAACTTTTGCAATAGTAAATATCACACAACGTTTGCCACTATTTGGTCAGCATCAATGGAGGAATTACAATGTCATTAATGATTGGTTGATTGATAGATTAACAAAATATAAATAATTATATACGAATCAAATTCAAATTAATTGACTTAATTAATATTCAAATATTAATTGCTTTAAAAACATTGAACATAGCTTCATGATATTTCGACCAATTAAATCAGAATGCATAATACGTGACAAACGAACTATCTGCATGCTCCCAGAACACAAAATGTACTTCCACCAAATTAAACACAATCCTTCCATGACATGAACCCTTTCTGTCTCTATGTATACATTGGCTAAGGAGCCAATATAGGCAGAGATTATACAAAACGATAAGCTATTTCTGAGACAAAATCACTATGTCGGGAGGAGATAGCCAGCCACTAAAGATAATACCAGTTGAAAGCCGCAAGAAGCCCACGATCGAAGTTTCCAGCGGAAATTCCTTAATAGACTACGTTGCGATCCACTTTAAAGAGCTGACCTACGTGCGCACCCCGAGCAATTGTTTTCCGGCCGAGCGCCAGATGATTATTCATTCCTGCAATCAGTTTCCGTTCCTCGTCTACGAATCCGGTGACGAGGATGGTGAAGATGATGATGAGGAGGAGGGTGAGACGAAGAAAGACGAAGAGGACGAGAAGAAAGACGAAGACGACAAGAAGGAGGGAGACGAGAAGACGCGATCCTCCTGCTGTTGCAACTGAGTAAGGATCAGAAGAAAGTATAGCTAGTGAGTTAAGAAGGTAGTAGATCCAATAATAAAAGTGTAGCTTAATTAATTAGCTTGTCTTGTTATGTCCCATTACGAACACACACTCTCAACTTGTTGATTAAGCTACCAGAAATGTTGGAACATGGCGTCATCCCTGCTATCTTTTTTAATTTCTACTATAAATACTGCCTTCTAATTAACATTTATGGTTGCGAAGAAATTGTTAACATGCATCCAATCATGAAATTCGCTAATTCGAGGTAAGAACTGCGATATGAATGGTGCAGAAGAGGTTTTGAACTATAACTGGTTTGTTTTAACCATTCAATTTGCTTCCGCTGGAATTACTAGGATTCCGATCCAACGTACTCTGCCATGAGAAGAGCGGCGTTGTAGAACTCACATGAACGATCCATACGAGATGCGCCCTACTATGAGACAGGAATTTGACCTGCAATAATATAGATATGACGTAGGAATTTTGGAAGCTACAGGAATCTAAATTTTTTGGTTTATATGATCTTGTATGCAATTTATTTGGTTGACATATTGATGCAGCGAAAGACATGTTGTTCAAGAACGATAGAATCTTGTTCCGTTAATTCACAAGAATAACCGGATAACCAAGAATTGAAGGAAAAACCCTAATTTTTATTAATCAAATCAACCGCCTCAAACAATATCCTAGATGTCATATTTATAAGAACTAAAATAACCCTAAGAGATAGAATTCTAATATAAATAAAACTACTAATAATTATCTAAAACTAACAATAAAATAATTAATAACAATCTTCATCCTTATCTCTATCACAATCTTCATCCTTATCTCTATCATTCTCCCCCGGTTGGAGAAATTCGTCCTCGAATTTGGTAACGTAGGCCAGTTGGAGATCTTCGTACATGCACTCTTGAACATCTTCGAGTGGCGTGGAGACACTTAATATCGTCCACTCCAATAAAACAAATATCTCAAACCTAGGCAACCGTAAAAATTATCCAGATGAAAGATCATGAACTCACATCTTCGTGCCTTTTCAACATCCTTAAGTCTATTCCACAAATTTAACAAAAGAGAACCTTTCACATATTCAAACTTGTCAACACCGAGAAAATCAAAGTGCTCGACATAGTCAATCTCATAACCATTGATAACTTGGGGTAAAGGTACATTTAGCAACGCACTAGCAACAACTTTTTCAACCTCATCCTCCTCATCCTTTTCACTAGGGTAAGAATCATAAATCGGTGCACCCAAGAAGTCAGTATGATCAGTTCTTAAGAGATATTGACTCACAAGAACATCATCTTCATTCACCTCATCGTCCTCAATAGGGTAAGAGTCCCACTTGATCGCGGGCAGACCGTGTCCAACCAGCGGTGTCCATAGATTGTCGATAGTTATCTCGTTGTCATAGGAGAGATTGTCGATAGTTGGCAGTTGTGCAACATTGGTAGGTTGCTGTGTGGTACCCATCCGAGTGACCACGATGTTACGTAGCAAGGTGAGAACCTCGCCTAGTTGTTCTGACAATAAGTCAATCTGATGCTCTAGATGATCACAGCTGGTCACCTTCTTTTGCGCATCTCTCTTTGACGGCATCTCAAGGAGCGTAGACTGGTCACTGATACCAACTGATGCAGCGAAAGACATGTTGTTCAAGAACGATAGAATATTGTTCCGTTAATTCACAAGAATAACGGATAACCAAGAATTGAAGGGAAAACCCTAATTTTTATTAATCAAATCAACCGCCTCAAACAATATCCTAGATATCATATTTATAAGAACCAAAACAACCCTAAGAAATAGAATTCTAATATAAATAAAACTACTAATAATTATCTAAAACTAACAATAAAACTAAAGATAATTAATAACAATCTTCATCCTTATCTCTATCACAATCTTCATCCTTATCTCTATCACATATTCAAAATTAAACAAAGAAGGATAAATAGCTGTATATAATTGATACTGTTTTGTTTTTCATGTAGTCAATCTCGAAACACGTTTAGCTAACACAAGACACACAAGATAAAGACATTTAATTAGCAGAAATTTGATTAAACTATTAAGTGCACCACGTTAGAATAAAGTAATTACACCTGCTTCAAAAAGATATGAATTGTCGTATCTTATCATCAATCAAATTTATAGCGCTTAATTTTATGAGATATTGAATTTAAACAGCAAGAATGTAGTAGATACCAGTGACGACTAACACACAAATGCGATGCATGGCCAGTACCGTGTACATCAACTATGACCAATGTGTTTAAAAGGACATAGGGCAATAGGGCATTTTCTTATCCGAATCCTAATTCAATTAGTTGTACTATTGGCCAGACAAAAGATTCTAAATAAATAATACATTAATTATTCTGAGCCTAAAAATACTGAACAAACCTATTTATTTTATTGCAAAATTAATCATTTTCAAATTACAAGTCTTTATTTTATTACTCTTAATACTAAAATAATCTTTTTTATAAATAAAATTGCAATCAATTAAATCTGGTGTCAAAGTGTAGCACAACATCATTTGGCGCTATAAATTTTTAAAAGCTCAAGGTTCAAAAATTAACCTATCAAAAAATTCAATTAAAATCTGGACATGCTGATCCAACCATCCTCAGTACCACATTATGGTCCGACCAACTGTTTAAAAAACAATGATTATAAAGACTCGTGATGGTACATACATATTTGATGATACATACATAGATGGATGGCTTCATGACTTTCCATCAATTAGATCAGAATGCTCAATACATGACACTAACTACTAGCTTCATGCTCCAGGAACACAAATTGTACTTGCACAAAACACAGACCGTCCTTGAGTTCCCTTGTCTCTACATATACAGCAGCTAAAGATCATAAAGAAAGAGAAGGGAACATTTTTTTTGTAAGTGAGAAGCGAACACTTGACTACCTGAGACGAGACGAGATCATAACCATCTTCATCGTGGTCGCCATGTCGGATGGAGATTTCGAGCCAGCAAAGGAAATATCAATTGTGATAAACGGCACCACGAAGCTGGTCACGATCGAAGTGTACTCCATCAAGTCATTTCTTCGCTACAAGCTCCGCTACGCTGACCAGCTGACTGTCGTGCACATCTCAAGCTCATGCCCGCCGAGGGACCGCAACGCGATCATTCAGTTCTGCAACCATTCGGACACCCTTGAGTATGAAACTGACGATGATGACGACGACGATGGTGGTGATCAAGGGGAGTCGTCAGGAGCCGGACAGGTGGAAAAGGAGGAGAAGAATGACTAACCAGTGATCGACAGATTAAGTTCGAGGCAGACTAAAAGTGTGGCTTAATTAGTTTGTTCTTGTCTTTAGTTTGCCTGCCATTTTAAAGTAGGAATAATGATCACTTGCCGCCTTATATTTGGTCAAAAAAGACAGTTGAATTTTTCTACTTTAAATTGGGTTAATTAAACCCTTGTACTCTGTTAAACCAGTCAATTAACCCCTTAACATGAGTTATCGTCTGCCATGTCATCAGGAAAGAACTCCGTGTTATAATCATTCCATTTTATAACTAAATTTATTAATTAAAAAAACCTAAAACCACTTGTGCCGTCGTCTGAAGGTCATCCGTAACCTCCTCCCAGATCACTCTTGCCAAATAATAACCCTAACTAAGAATTTGAAGAGGTAAAGCAATCCATCTTCATAATCCATTTTTTAAAGTTGAAACATCCTTATAATATAATCTCAACCACTTGAGGAAAACTTCCGACTAGGGTCAAGCACAAAAGATAAAACAAGTCATGAGGTGTTGCAATAGATTGAGCTTATAAAATAGAATCTATAATAGTGGGTTAAGCTTGAGCAAACCATGATTTAGTTTCAATCACAATCCGTTTGTCCCGTTAAAATAGAAAAACATTATGTGAAATTAATCTCATTCAAATCATGTGGAATGAAATGGTGGTTGTTGGAAAAGTGGTCATAAATATATTTATGATTAGTTTTTTATTTCATCATGGCACGCCAGTCTAAGAGAAAAAGAGCGATGAAATGTTTGGGGTGGTGGAGTAACAAAAAAAAAATTATTTTCTGATTTTTGTTTAAAATTGTATAATTATAATTTTGGGGAATAATAAGATGAGATGACTGATGATGTGGACCATGTGATGCTATATGATAATTTGGTTCTGGTCACTAAAAAAATTATATCAAGGAGTTAAGTATCCTATTTATCATGGTGTAATTCTTTTTTGGAGTAATTATCCTTTAAAAAAATTGTCTACGTTTGACTATTAGGGGTTAATGGGCACATTTTAAAGTAAAGGGGGTTAATTGTCCTTTTTTACCAAGTATAAGATGGTAAGAGATCTTTATTTTTTTTTGTTCATAGATAGATTTTGTTCCATTTGACCGCTGTGATAGGACAAGCAACTAGCATAGGATACTAAAAATCCTTCTTCCAAAAGGCGTTCTCTCTGTCCCTCCTTCCGTCGACGGGAAGGGCGAGCGGCAGCGCTGGCGCTGATGCTCAACCATGTCCGGTCACGTAAAGGCGAGATTTTCCATGACACTATTTGTGGAAAATTTCCCCTTCCAATGGAATAACATTGCCCTCCGGGAATGCTTCGAGAAACATTGCAAGGTGGTGGATGCTTATGTGGCAAATAAGTTGTCAAAGAGGAAGTCAAAATTCGGGTTTATCAGAGTTGACAGTCTGGTTGATGTCAATGCTTTGATCCAGGTGATGAATGGTACAGTGGTGGGGAAGAGGAAGCTTTTTGTAAGCATCTCCAAGTTCTCCAAATCTCCGACTAAGAGTGGAGACGTGGTTCCGAGGGGAGGTTTTATCCATGGTAATAATATGAGAGCTGCGACCTCCAAAACCTTTGTTGAGGCTTTGATCGGAAGGGCAGAAAAGTGCAAAGAGTCTGTTCCAGGGGTTAAAAAAGGTTTTGCCATCAAGCCTTCAATTAACGCAACAGAGGTAATGGATATCTCTTTTGTTTCTCAAGTGAGTGTTGAAGAGTGGCTTGATCGGAGCGTAGTTTGCTCGGTGGAGCCTCATCAGATGGAACTTTTTCCAGCGGCTCTCTCCAAGACGGGCATCTGGAGTGCTAGGGTGCGCCCATTAGGGGGGGAGGATGTTCTGGTAACGTTCTCTTCAATCGCAGAGATGAAGAGTCACTTAGGCTCACTAAAACAACTCTGTAAGAAGTGTGAACCTTGGACAATTCATTTTGTTCCCTCCACTAGACGTGCTTGGGTTCAGATACTTGGGCTACCAATTCATATGTGGTCCAAAGAGACCATGGAGAACTTGGTCGCTCCAATAGGAAACCTGGTTAGGATACATCAAGATACGGAGGAGAAGAAGAGGCTTGATGTTGCTTTGGTTCTCGTCTCTGTCCCCTCAACAGTGAGGGTACAAAGGCAATTCAAAGTTTCAGTGCAAGGTAAGAGTTACCAAGTCTCCATTACAGAGATTTTATTAATGGATGAAGGTTATTATGGTGGCACAGCAAGGTGGGATATATCCGGGAACCAACATCCTATGGACGGTACTTCTGCAGTTGAAGTAGTTCTGGAGACGGCGAGGCATGACGATCTTCAACGGTCCCCTTTGGAAGATCAGTCATCGGAGAATAGTGGGATGCCGAGCCCACGTGGGTATGAAAGCAAAAGGAATATCTCGACTGAAACAAATTCCCCACTAACACAAACGATTCTACCTTCACAGTTGGTGGGCAACATTATGGCGGTAACATGCTCCACTACCTTGGAAAGAGTGAGTGACACTTTTGAGGTGGCCCAACAAGACAACAACATAAAAAATCCCATTATAGAGGTACTGGGCTCACTGGAGGATCCGGTCATCTCTGAAAAGGCCAATCTCGTCCAGGATTTCAGGCATAGGGAAGAGGCTCTCGATGTGGAAGTTGACGTGGTGGGCGGAGAAGGTAATTTGAGTCAATTGAATAATTTGGAGTTCGGACCGACCAAGGAGCAATATCCGGATGGGCCCATTCGCAACTCTAATAGGAACAGAAAACTTACAGCCAAGGGCCTAGCCTTCAACTGTAGCATCAAGAAGAAGGTTGCTTTTATTCCACCAACACATGCAAGGCCGTTTGAGGATATCTCTCAATCTGGGCAAAATGAAGCGAGTTCTCCACAGATGTCTTCAAGCTCGGCAATCTTGGAGGCAAGAGCTATTAAAGCGAGCCTAATCGGTAAGAGGCTGGGAATCACCTGGGATGCGGAGGAGGGGGAAATCATCTCTGAACTAAAAGATGCTCTCATGCGAGGTCGAGTGATGGAGAATACCCAAATTCCATGATTCTTGCAACATGGATTATCCGAGGGGCGAATTCCTCTCGTAAAAGGAAGATGGTGAAGAGTCTGGTTGGATTGTGTTTAAGTCTGAGTGGTTTTTGTGTATGAGTGGTTTTGGTGGGCAAAAACAATGAGAGATTTCAGTTATCAAGACATCTTTCTATTTCTGGATTTGGGTGCAGTGTGCAGTGCTGTAGGATTTCAACCACTTCCTACGTTTGTGGCTTCTGTTGCAATGTTTCTGTGTATGTTGCAGCTGCAATGCTCCCTGCACTTCGTGGTTCTTCACCTGTATTATTTTTGGATTTCGGTTGATGCAAATCTTTCCCTGCGTGGAATTAGAATTGGATTTGCAGCAGCTTTTTGGCTAAGTAATGAAACCTTGTATGGGTTTCATCTGTGTTTGTAAGTTACTAATTGGGTATTTATATACAACTTTATTGATCAAAAAAAAGATTTTAACACAAACGCAAAAGGCAATGTTTAAATAGCGTTCTACAGACATGTTCAGATACAAGACACAATTGAAAAGAGACTAGTTCTCAAGTGGGCAAAGGAGAGACAAGGGCGCAGAAACAACAAAAGTGGTCATTTTGGAAGGAATACTGGGGGCAGAGACGACTTGCTTAGCAGGAGGTGCAATTGAAGTAAGCTTTCCCGGAAAAGAGCTGCTCAGCTTTTTGACTACTACCAAACACATGGCGCTTGACCCAAACATCTTTAAGGGAGGCGGTTTCTGCCCCATCAGCCAGCCTGAGCTCAAACCTGAAAACTGTAGGATTAAGTCCAAAGACGCTATCGAAAGCGATTGCGCAGTACCTGTTCCGGCCCAATCCAATGAGGTGCCATTGCAAATTATTATGGTGCTTCTTCTCGAAGGACTCCCACGGAAACGGGACATCTGCACCAACTTTCAAGTCCAAACTGTTACCAACGGGTTGAGCACCCAAACCGAAAACCGGGAAGATGGCACCACGGGAGAAGGCAGGGAGGAGCAGGGGACCGTCGTCGTAGACATGGCAGTTGTAAGTAAAAAGTTCATTCCGGAATTGGGGGGATGCGAATGGGGATGGAGTGGTAGATGCAAGCTCGGTCCACTCCCCGGAAAAACCGTCTTTAAGGTGGAAGCGCAAGAAACGATGGCGAAGAGTTTGATGTTTGACAACGGGCACAATCATCGTACTGTCCCAATGCAGGACAACCCTGCAAAATAGCAATACTCGCGGTCGTCGACCCAGAAATACGTGGCGGAGCATTGAGAGAGTGCCATTCTGACGTAGCGTCGCGGAAGCTTGAATTGGATTGCTTGATCGAACGAACGAAGACGTAACGATAATCAACTACTAGGCACAACTTCCGTCGTGTAGTAGAGGTTTGCTTGCGAACAAGCGGCCAACGAGGGCACGTAAAATGACACGGGAATCCACCCGAAGGAACTAATGCAAATCCATGCACATAACTTATGCAAATCCATGCATATTCAAGGCAAGAGCTTGAACTCTCTTTCTGGAAATTCAGAATACTTTTAGTCTCAATTATTATTCCTCTTGCCTTCCATTTGTTCCCTTTAAAAGGGTAGAGTACAAGGTAAGCACCTTCCTTACTTTAAGATAATAGAAACACACTTTTACAAAGAAACTACCACTATCACTTAAGGACAACACTAACACACAAGGATAACAACCTAACATCCACTAATAAAGTACAAAGGACACACTTATTGCAAGCACTTAACCAGCACTAACAAAAGACACACTTTTCGTCCCTGGTTTCCCCGAGTGGCCACTGGAGTATCGAGTGGCCGCTGGGCTTCTCGTCCCTGGTTTCCCCAAGTGGTCACTAGGGTATCGAGTGGCCGCTGGATTTCTGGTTACAGATTTAGACGATCCTACGTCATCCTCCCCTCCTTAAGAAAATCAACTCGTCTTGAGTTGAAAATTGCAAAGCTTCCTTGGTAACCATAACACACACATCCCTTGTAGAATATCACCATGGAACTAGTGGAAGCACTCGAACATCGGGGTTGTATTTGGTTCCTTCCCTTCCAGCAAAACAAGTATTTGGAGCTCAAAACAAGAGAGCACACCATCATAAACACAAAATCTTTGGCCCTCATTTCACTCGATTTTAGATCATTCCAAATATTAACCAAAGAAGAACTTGGAATGTATTCAAAACAATCAGCTCCAAAGAAATCAATATGCGCAACTTCAGATTCATAAACAACTTCATCTTCACGCATATTACCTTGAGTGTGCTTCTCCACGGAAGTAAGAAGTGAATCTTCATTCTGCCACAAAGTCGATGACTCATCAAACAACTCTTTTAAGTGTAGCAATGTTAAATCACTCTCATCGAGTTACTCAACATCAAACAAATCTTCAGAGAGGTGACCAAACTCTTCCCAGATCAAAGTCTCTTCAATAATCTGATTTTCAGACTTTAGATCATCAACTTTAGCCTTCAATGTCATGCCCCTTCCAATCGGAGGTGGTTGTACTACGGGTTGTACGACCATCTTCTTCAAATTCACATACAATTTATTGCTTTGGAGGGCTGCGAACATTTCTTGTAAATGCATGACATGATCCTCTTCAGTCTTGCTATAAACAAGGATATCATCAAAGTACACTACAACGAACCTCTCAAGAAAAGGCTTCAAGACTTGGTGCATCAACCTCATGAATGTACTGGTGCGTTGGTAAGTCCAAATGGCATCACGAGCTATTCATACAAGCCATCCCTCATCTTGAAAGCAGTCTTCCACTCGTTCCCGGGTATGATTCTAATCTGGTGATACCCACTTCGTAGATCAATCTTGCTAAAAATAGTGGCACCACTCAAATTATCCAACTTATCATTAAGCCGTGGAATAGGAAAATGATACTTGATTGTAATCTTGTTGATAGCACGACTGTCTATGCACATCCTCCATGTTCCATCCTTCTTTAGCACGAGAAGAGCTGGAACTCCACAGGGACTTAGGCTCTCTTGCACATATCCTCTATTCAAAAGATCTTGGACTTGATCCCTTAGGATCAGATTTTCCTTAGGACTCATTCGATAGTATGGCAAGCTTGGAAGAGTAGCTCTCGGGATTAAGTCGATCTGATGCTGGATGTCTCTCAAAGGAGGCAACCCTTCAGGTAAGTCATCTTGCACCACATCCGGAAACAACTCGAACAACTTCAACACTTGATCCGGCAAGAAATTCTCTTCCTCCTCTTCATAAAGCATTGTATGTTTCATCACGAAAAGGTGACACCAAACTTGCTAGAAAAAGTTACCATCGTTACCAACTGCATGGCACTATTTAGTTATGTTATCCCTTGCTTTGGCTTCTTCAGTAGCAAGGTAAATTGCTTACTTCCCTTCTGGACTTAATATGTGTTCGCCTTGCCTTTGTACATAGCTTGATTATCAAACTCCCACAGTCTGCCTAACAAGATGTGGCAAGCATCCATCTCAAGCACATCGCAATTTACCATATCTTGAAACTTTCCTATCTTGAAACTTTCTTATCTTGAAACTTACCTATCTTGATCGGGATGGTGCACTTGTTGCTCATTTTGATTCCTCCTCCAGAGCGAACCCAACCAATGGAATAGGGTGTAGGGTGCGGAGTGACTTGAAGTCCAAGCTTTTCCAAGATCTGCTTGCTAATAAAATTTTCTTGACTTTCACCATTAATAATCACTTCACATACTTGATCACTAACGTGATATCGCGTGCGAAAGAGGTTATGCCTCTGAGAATCATCTTTCTTACTTGTGGTCAAGGCAAGTTTTCGCATGACCCCACAGTATTCATCTTCTTCTTCTGAAGCATCTGGTTCTTCTTCTCCACTTTCATCTACGGGTGCACACAAATATGCTCCAGATTGCTCTCCTTCCTCTTCTTCTCATTCACACAACTAAGTAAATTTTCTCTTGGGACATTTATTTGACTTATGGCCGATAGCATTGCATTTATAACAATGAATTGTAGAACCTGACTCTACCTCCTTCCCTTTTCGTTGTGTGACTTCTGGGACAGGCTTCTTTGGAGTAGGCATCGTCTCACTTGCTTGTTGAACCGTCTTCTCAGCTCCTCCCTTCAAATAATTCAAGGATTGACCCAGTCTTGAATAAAAGGCTGAGATTGGTTTCTTCTTCTTCTTCAAGGCAGCTCTGATCTTCCTTGCATTGGCATACGCATCATTAGCATATAAGAAAGTGTCAAACTCTATCCGATTCTTGATCTCATAGCTGAGACCTTCAACATAACGCGCAATCATCTGGGCTTCATTGTCTTCCACATCGTTGCATGATGCAAGCCTCATGAATTCAGATGTATACTCATCCACTATTCGATTCTCTTGATTGCAAGAAAGAAATTGTGAGTATAAGGTTTGGTGATAATCTACCATCAAAAATATCTCATGAAGAGCTTGCTCCATAGTTAGCCAGTCTCTAATAGGGCGATCCCCTCTCCTTCTTTCGGTCTCTGGTTCTTTCCTCTACTAAACCACAGCTCCAGACTCCAATTTGAAGGCTACATAGTTAACCTTCTGATCCTCAGTAAGATCCATACAATTAAAGTATTTTTCTACGGAGTCTAGCCAATTCAAGAAGCCTTCAACATCTATATCACTATAGAACTTCTCTATGTTCATCTTAAATGGATGATCAATACGTCTATAGTACTCACCTCCTCCATCTTCTCCTAGATACATATCCCTTCTCATTCCACGTCCTTCATCAGCATGTCCTCTTCCCCTACCTCTTCGTCCTCCTCTTCCTCTCCTATCTGGCTCATTGTCAAGCTCATCATCTTCTACTGCTAACGGGTTATTTCTCATTTCCACTGGCTGAGCTTGTGCTGCAAGTTGTGTGGTGATGCTCCTTAGCTGAGTAATGACTTCTTGCATCAGGGTCTCTAGCTCTCCAAGTCGCCTGGCTGTATTGGGATCGGACATAATGATCAGCCTTTTGTGGAGCTTGGTGGTTAATAGAGGTATGGATCAGGGGATCACGTGACCTTGCTGATCGGCTCTTAGATTGGTTTAGGGGATGAATTTTAGGAAAAAAACTTACTCTCAATATAGAAATTGAGTAGATCTCACAGAGCTCTGATACTACCTGGCGTAGGCATCGCAGAAGCTTGAATTGGATTACTTGATCGAACGAACGAACACGTAACAATAATCAACTACTAGGCACAACTTCTGTCATGTAGTAGAGGTTTGCTTGCGAACAAGCGGCCAACGAGGGCAGGTAAAATGACACGGGAATCCACCCGAAGGAACTAATGCAAATCTATGCACATAACTTATGCAAATCGATGCATATTCAAGGCAAGAGCTTGAACTCTCTTTCTAGAAATTCAGAATGTTTTTAATCTCAATTATTATTCCTCTTGCCTTCCGTTTGTTCCCTTTAAAAGGGTGGAGTACAAGGTAAGCACCTTCCTTACTTTAAGATAATGGAAACACACTTTTACAAAGAAACTACCACTATCACTTAAGGACAACACTAACACACAAGGATAACAACCTAACATCTACTAATAAGGCACAAAGGACACACTTATTGCAAGCACTTAACCAGCACTAACAAAGGACACACTTTTCGTCCCTGGTTTCCCCGAGTGGCCATCGGGGTATCGAGTGGCCGTTGGGCTTCTCGTCCCTGGTTTTCCCAAGTGGTCACTGGGGTATCGAGTGGCCACTAGGTTTTTGGTCCCTGGTTTCCCCAAGTGGTCACTGGGGTATCGAGTAGCCACTGGGCTTCTGGTTACAGATTTAGATAATCCTATGTCACATTCCCCGTTGACAAGAACCTTAAATGCATCCCGGTAGTCATCATAGTCAGTAGGATCATAGCAGAGCGCACAGAGCCTACCCTCGAGAGAAAACAGCTCAGGGCTGCGCTTGTCATTGGTGAACTGGGGGCCTTCCACCCAACCAGCATCCTCGTCCCCGATCTGGTGAACCTAGAGGCTAGTTCCTGAAGGTGTAATCACCCTTCAATAAAAAAGCGTAATCATCCTCTAAATCTTTATCCTCATCCTCCAAATCATCCTCCTCCTCCTCCTCAAACTGCGGGCTCCTTGGCTTCCAATCCTCATCCTCATCCTCTATATCCTCATCCTTCAACAACCCTAACTTCGAAAGTGACAAATCCTCATCCTCATCCTCGTTCAACCTCCGGATCTTACTCGGTAGAGAGGACTCGCGCACTTCTTCCTTCAGTATCGCAAACCCTAATCTGATCACACTCCCTTTCTTTCTTTCTTTCTTTTGTAAGAGATCTTTATTCCATTTAAACTATGATGTAAGAACTTAAACTATCTGTTTTAAATATTATAAATAGTCTAGGTGCACTTTGATGCATGTGAATAACATGCATTCATTTAGTCTTAGTTTGCTAAGTTTTTGTCATATTTTAGGAAATTTTTAGTCGAGTCTTGTCTACATTTTGTTTCATTTGTTTTGTTTTGTCAAGGAGAAGATTATCTATTGCTTTTGTGTGTTTTGTAGGTGTTTCGGAGTATTCGAGGAGTTAGAGCAAAGATCGGTGGTCATATGCGATGAGTTGGGCAACGAGTAGAAGCTTGAAGGCAAGACAAGAGAAAAGGACAGAATGCAAGGCCAGCGAATGCTGGCCACCCAGCGTTCGCTGGGCTAGCTTGAGGAGGAGAAGCAAGAAAGAGAAGAAAAGGCAGTAGCTAACCCCAGCATACGCTGGCTTCCCAGCGTACGCTGGCCTCGTCTGAGCCAGAAGAAGAGAAAGAGGCAAAAAGGGGTAGAATGCAACCCCAGCATACGCTGGCTTTCCAACAAACGCTAGCCCCGACAGAGAACTTAAAGAAATACCTCACCAAACTTCCCACTTAACTTGGTATATTGCTTGGGTGGCAAGCACTGAAGGGAGAGGACAAGAGGGGGAGTTGGCAGCCAGGAAGAAGAACTTGGGGGGAGAGAAGAAGATCATCAGGAGCTTAGACTAGAAAACCTCCAAGCTAGAACTTGATTTTTTAGATTTCATTTTATGTTCTTGTATTGTTCTTAAGAATTTCATAACAACGTTGGATTTGGTTTCATCAAGGTACTTTCCTTTGCTTGGTTTTTAATTTTATTTCCATCCTTGAAGTTCTTATTTATGCTCGATCCAATGAATACTTATTCGATGATCAAGGATGAGAACTTGGTTTATATCATAGCTTTCATACGCTTATCTCAACTTGATATTGTTAATGAATCCAGGCATGACAAACTTAGGTTCGTGGTGATATTGAGTTTGTAGTTTAGAAGTATTGTTAAAAGATTGAGATTGACAACCTTGAGATTTTGCGATATTATTGGTAGCAATAGTGTTAGATCATCAACCCAACGATCCGTTCGTTTAGCTTAAGATCTAGAAACACATAAACTGGCACTTGACGAACAACTTTCACTCGCTTTTTCCCTGTGGAGACGATCCTACTTATCACGATATTACTTGTGCGATCATGTAATTCTTGCACGTATAATTGATCCGAGTTTGGACAGCATCACACTTGTTAAGTTATAAGTGAGAAATAAATATGGTGACTCCAATAATTACAAAAAACAGAACAAAAATGCCTCCAAAATTTATGGTTGTTGGATTTAGGCCCATTTGTCTGGCCCATCCTGTTGACTGTGCTAACGTCATCATAACGTCAGCAGCAAGTTGTGATGGCCATGTTAGCACTGACGTGGCATGCCAATGCATAACGCCACGTGGCAACAGGCATGGGTGGTTATGCATGTAGGACTAATTACTATAAAGAGGATGTTCGGGTGACCGATCTGCACTTTTTCATACATAGTATTCTCTCTCTAAAACAAAAATATCAGTTTTAGTCAGTGATACTTTTGGTAGTTTAACGAATAGGTACATTTGTGGTAATCTGATCTTCGATCCATCCTTTGTGATCGGGATTTGATCGGCAACTCACCGTAGACGATCCAGATGTACGTGAGCACACGCTATAACAAGTAAGCGGGATTTAATTAGCAAATTTATTGTTTAATTAATCGTAGTTAATTTCGTGATTATTTGTTAATTGCGCATTTGATTGCAACAATGGTGGCAAGAGAAATGTAATTCAAATTCCATAGTTTTCCATCGGACCGATGAATTGTACCACTCGATGTGAGGCTCAAATTAATCCAGATTGTAAAATTTCTATTTATTTCATCCATGGTAATTCCATTTCGAATAAGTGGAAAATCGAGAATAATGCAATATTGGTTAGGTTAGCTCTAAGCAAATTGTCTAGATGTAAATTTAAGTGTACTCCAAAATTGGGGAATGACATTTTCAATTAGATAGCCACAATATCTAGGTTGAGACTACGCACACCTAACTGAAATATGTACAGGTTTATTTTTTAAAAACAAATGAGGATCAAATTCCTGTATAAGTACTTTATTAGTTTTCCGAATAGAAATAAGTATTTGATTAGCATCATTTTTAACTGCAATAGTACTTTTTATGATATGTTTTAGATTAAAAGTGGTCTAAAACCTGTACAAATAGCCAACTGCATTAAAAAGTTGTTTCTATTTTGTATTTTGACTTTATTACTTTATTTTGTTTTATACCACGCGGCGTCTATTTTTTTCGTTTCCAAATAACTGGCTATATTACGTGTAGGTTTCCCTTTTCATGGAAAGCTGAAACCTATTTTGAAGTATAAAATATGTCAGTACCTATATGTAACTTCGAATAAGAAGCATAAAGGTAAACAGAGATTTTTAATTGTTCATAAAGTATAAGTATCACCGTATAATTCAAATTGGGTCAGTTTTTATATTTTAACTTTTGAAAATTGACATCTCAGGTGGCATCCAAATCAACAAATAATGTGGCACATCGTGCGGTTTTAATTAATTGGATATTTCTATTAAAAAAATCTATCAAAAAACAGAAATTTCATAACTATGTAAATTTAAAATAACCTACAGTTGAAGAAGTAAAAATTCACAAAAATGAATAATCAAGAAAGTAAAAACCTTAAAAATTGTAAGAAGTGTACAATAAATTGGACCATCTGTAGGAGACAGGCTACAAGTGTGTTTACTTTTGTTTCGAGTATGGACATCTAGTGTGCACTACAATATTTATGGACAATGCCTAACTTTTCATCAACTATTATTGCAGCTCTATTTGAATGGAACTATTCTAATTATGTCATCTTTATTTACGAAAAATTGAATTCGAGAATCTCTCAAAATTAATACAATCCTCTTTAACACTCGAAATTGCCGACTCTTGTTGGAATTAGGATGGTGGCCATATGCACTAATTAGCTTATCGTTATCACTCGAAAGTCCAACACTCATCTCGACATGAACCAATGTTTATCTTCACCTGATTTGATTTCTTCGTTTCTAGAAACTTCTCACATTTTCTAGAGTTGTGCATATACCCAACTTTAAGAATCCGAGTTCATATGGCCTCTTTGAACCTCTCGAACTTGCTAAGAGAATGCCTCGAACTTCACCTCTTCCGATGAGTCCGCTACCACAAATTGGTAACACCATGGACAAATAACCATTATGAATCGACGATCATTACAAGCCAATAATCAAAATGGCCAACATTCACCATGAACCAACGATCACCATGAGTTAACATTCACCATAGGATCATAGTCACCATGGGGTAATGATCACTATAGGAAAATGGTCTCCACGGGATAACGATCACCATGGACCATCAATCACAATGGGACAGTGATCGCTATGGGATGATCGTCATGAGGCAATGCTCACTATTGGACGATGATCGTCACGGGACATTGTTCAACATGGGCCAATAATCATAATGAGACAGTAATCGCTATAGAACGAGGATCGTCAGTGAGTAATGATTACTATGGGATAATAATTACCAAGGAATCAATAATCACCATGGAACGATGATCACCCTGAGAGTATGAATGAACTCCCACCATAGGATGATGGTCATCACGGGGCAATGGTCACTATAGGACGATGGTTCTGTGCGGAACAACGATCATCATGGGCCAACAATCACAATGGGATAGTGATCGCTATTGGACAGTGATCTGGGCAATGTTGCTATGGGATGATGACCGTCATGGGATACTGTTCAACATGGGGCCAACAATCACAATGGGACAATGATCACCATAGGGTAATGATCACTATGAGACGACAATCACTAAGGGATCAACGGTCACCAAAGGACAATAATCACCTCGAGATGACAACTATCCTAAGATGGTGATCATCATGGTACGATGATCATCATTCGACAATGATCATAATAATATTTATTTAAACTCAGCCAACAATCAAGTCCATCTAAATTAAGATGATTTGAGGCACATCCAGAATCAGTCGATGATCTATCCTAAGTTAAATCGAGTCCATTTGAACTTTCTTACACCCATGTTTATACCAAGTTACCATCTAGAGAATAATAGATCAATCTCTTAGCTTTCCATAGCAATTTTAATAATTTTAATTTTGATTGCTTAGTAAAAAGATGTGTATAATTTAACACTGGTCTATTCAAGGTCGTCCTAGGCGACGATCGACCTAACTTCAACTTCGAATAGATTTGGATTTCTTTAGACTCCGATTCAAACAAAATTATTAACTACAGATTTTAGATCTTTATCTTAGATCATTATTTCAATCCAAAGTTCGAATCAAAATTTACTAGTGATCTATCAGCGCCTAAAGACTGGTCCAAAGTCAGACCTGATCAACGATCGAAATTAGACTGAACTTGATTTGAAGCTATAATTTTACTTTGATATTTTTCACCTTCAACAGATATGTAGCCATTTCGCAACACTTCAAAAAAATTCAAATCATACAATAACTTTTGCAATAATAAATATCATACAAAGTTTGCGATGGTTTACCATGGATGGTTGATCTATCAACCACATAAAAAATCATAGTTAGGTCGAAACTCAACTAATCTGTTTAGTTAATATTTAAATATCAATAGCTGTAAAAACACATTTGAACATACATAGATAGCTTCATTATTTTTTCCACACTAATTCTTGATATCTTAGTAATATTTGGTAAGTTTAAGGGTATTTTTTGTATTATATAATATTGTCTTGTACAAATTAATGGAATTATTAATTAATTTGGAAATATAAGGAATTAAAAAGAAAATTCATATTGTCTTAAACAAAAACCGGAATGCTTATTGTTCAATATGCCTGTCGCATGACTAAACAACTAAAATAATTTTATAAAAAGTGTTCTTAACTGGTAATTTTTTTTGTAAAAAAAGGGTACTACACTATGTGTAACGGTATATTACAAAAGTAACTAGTTAGGTCCAAAGAACCCTTGATATTTCCAACGTAAGGCAACATTTGCACCTATTATCAGTTGATGCGAAGCCCATATGGATGTAAGAATTTGTAACCAAGTTGGCACATCTTATCTCCATTAGAATTAATCTACTATAGACCCGTTCGGATGATGTCTAATTGAAATGTAATCCAAATATTCATCTTTCTTTGAAAAACAGCCGCTTTCCTATGAAATTAAGTATGCTAAAAAAAGGACGCTGAGTTTGCTAAAAATAGGCGCATTCACTGGTCACCCAAATACAAGTGGTTTCAACCCAACTAAATATAAATTTATTTTGAACAAATAGGATTGTATTTATAAGAAAAATAATGGTCAAAATAGTAAATGATTAGATTTGCCATTTTATTACAATATTTTATGTTTATCAGCACATTTTTTAGAAAGTAAAAAACGGCCATGTAATGAGGTCATGGGTTAAAAAACTTAAATTTAAAATAGTTGATTTATTGAGTGTTCGTATACCATGCGATAAAAAATTTGCAAATCCTTAAACATACATAGATAGCTTCATGATATTTTCACCTATCATATTAGAATGCATAATACGTGACAAACAAACTACCTGCATGATCTCTGAGAACACAAATTGCACTTGCACCATATTAACTACCAGCTTGTACAAATCAAACACAATACTTCCATGACTCATGTCTGTCTCTATTTATACAGTAACTAGGAAACCCGTAGAGGCATTCAAATGAATTACAGGGTAATATTATAGCAAAAGAGTAGCGATTTCGTAGATAGCTAAGTCAAAAACATCATGTTTTTTGAGGAAGTAAAGGTAATATCAATCGAGACAGTTGACGGCCGCAAGGTGGCGACGATCGAAGTGTCCTCCCAGGATGCCTTGTATTCCTACCATTGGAGGTACTCTAATGAGCAGAAGCTGATCAACGTGATCATCCCCGACTCCTGCCCGCAAGCTGAGCGCGAGGTGATGATTAAGATCTGCAACCAGACAAGGGGCCTGCACTACATTCCTGGTGGCAACACCAATGATGACAACGAGGAGGAGGAGGAGGAGGACAAGAAGAAAGACGAAAAGGACGATGACGATGATGATGACGACGACGAGGAGGAGAAGAACGAGGAGGAGGGTGAGAATAACGAAGAACACGAGAAGGAAGGCGAGAAGGAAGGCGAGAAGACACGATCGTCCTGCTGTTGCAACTGAGTGAGGACCAGAAGAAAGTCTAGCTAGTGAGTTAATGAGGTAGTAGACTCAATAATAAAAGTACTCATGTTAAGGAACACAGTCGCTCAACTTATTAATTAAGCTACCAAAGCAAATGTTGGAACAGGGCGTCATCCCTGCTATCTTTTATAATTTCTACAATAAATGCAACCTTCTAATTAACATTAATGGTTGCGAGGAATATATTTACACGGAATCGTAAAAGTACAAATAAGTTTCTTTATACAAATAAGTTTTGCATTACTCTCAATTGAATAATTACACCAGATCTCAAAAAAAAATTGAATAATTACACCAAAAGTGTTGACGTGGACGTGATGATATGGACATGTGTAACAGATTAGTCAAGACATCGACTAAGATTAGGAAAGTGTATGTACAGACCTAGTTAGAATAGGAAGCAAATGTATTGGTAGAGGCATGAAGCCCTAACCCTAGCATGGGATCGTTTGTATAAATAGAGAAAGGAACGGATTAATAAAGTTTATGCGGTTTTCTTCCATTAAATTTTTCATGGTATCAGAGCAGAAGAACTGATATTTAGCCTAAACACTAGCCTACTTACCGCAGCGTTTTTAATCCCCACCAAAATATGTCGAGAGAGAGTGAAACTTCAGGAAGAGGAGACGAAGAGGAGGTGACTTCACACGCAATAACCGGAGGCATGGATTCGCAGTCCGTCTTCTACATACACGCCTCGGATAATCCAGGACACGTGTACGTGAGTGATCTTCTCAACGACAACATCTATGGTGAATGGATGGCAGACATGGCAAACGTGTTGTACGCTAAATACAAATACGGATTTGTGGATGGCAGCGTGCAACATCCTGCGCCAGACTCGTCAGAATTCTCACTTTGGATGAGATGTGATACGATGGTGAAAGGTTGACTGAAGAGTGGGATGGAGAAGGACATTTGTTCGAGCATGAGGTATGTGAGAACAGCGTATGAGATCTGGGTCGACCTTGAGGAATGGTTTGGAAAGGGCAGCGCTCCTCGAGCCTACGAACTTAGGCATTCGATTTCGAAGCTGCGACAAGGAAAACACACTGTGTTCGCCTATTACACGAAACTGAGGGCGTTATGGGATGAGATGCAGGCTATTAAATCCTTGCTGAAGTGCATATGCGGGAAGTGCACGTGTGATGTGCAGAAGCAAATGTCTCATATGCGGGAGAAGGAGCGTTTGTTTGATTTTCTGATAGGTCTCGATGAAGCCTTCGGAGTCGTGAAAACTCAAATTTTGAGTATGATGCCGGCACTTGCACTCGGAGCATCATTCCATTTAGTTGCGGAGGATGAGCAATAACAAAACTTGTCAACCCAGCGAATCAAGCGACAGAAGGGACATCCTTCCAAGTGCAAGCCGAGAAGAGTATTCCGCGGAAGGGACAGAAGGGAGATCGTCCGAGGTGTAAGCACTGTGGAAAGAATGGACATAATGAAGACCAATGCTATGAGTTGATTGGGTATCCACCCGGTTATGAAAAGCGAAATCAGTGAGATGAACAAGCAAAGCAAGTGCGACCATCATAGCAAGCTGCGAACGGACCAAGGGCGGCCCAAGTCATGCAAGAGGCCAGATCTGTGCCGGGGTTGACAAAGGAACAGTGCATGAATTTGTTGAAGTTTCTCAACAGTGGAGACATGACCAAACATCAGGATAAGAACACTGAACCTATAGTCAACATGGCAGGTAAATCACCACACTCACAAGCATGGGTAATTGACTCGGGAGCATCGGAGCATATCATCTCCGATCCGAGCCTGTTTAAAGGTGACTTGTTGAAAGTCAAGCACATGCCCATGCGCATACCTAATAAAGACGAGATCCCTGTTCGAGGAGTAGGAACGGTGGAATTGTCGAGTGACTTGAAGCTGGAGAGAGTCCTTTTCATACCAGATTTTAAATGCAATTTAATTTCTGTGAGTCGATTAACGAAAGACCTAAATTGCACGCTAACATTCTTTAATGATCATTGTGTTGTATAGGACTTACCTACGAGGAGCCCGATTGGTCAGGGTAGGCATTGCGAGGGATTGTACTACTTCGATCAAGTGCAAGATAGAGGCATGGTAATGAAGGTGCAAAGGTCGTGTGACTCACGGATATGGCATCAACGTCTAGGACATCCAACTAGAGAGAAGATGGCACAAATCCCTTTTCGGAGAAATAAGTTAGTAGCGAAGGATTTTTCATATTGTGACTCATGTTTGCAAGCTAAGCAGACAAGACTTCCTTTTGCAAGTAGTTCAATAAAGACCATGTTTTCATTTGAACTCATTCATTGTGATATTTGGGGTCCGTATCGGACCAGTTCTTTGACTATAGTGCATTATTTTCTTACAATTGTCGATGATTTCAGCCGAGGCACATGGGTATTTTTGATGAGATCTGAAAGTAGGAGATATTTGCTAAAATTCCATATGCACATCGAGAGACAGCTCGGAGTCAAGATTAAATGTATTCAAAGTGACAATGACGGAGAGTTTAAGTCATAAGAGATGATGAGGTTCTATGGAGACATGGGTAATAAAGGTGCAAAGGTCGTGTGACTCACGGATATGGCATCAACTTCTAGGACATCCAACTAGAGAGAAGATGGCATAAATCCCTTTTCTGAGAAATAAGTTAGTAATGAAGGATTTTTCATATTGTGACTTATATTTGCAAGCTAAGCAGACAAGACTTTCTTTTGCAAATAGTTCAATAAAGACCATGTTTCCATTTGAACTCATTCATTGTGACATTTGGGGTCCGTATTGGACCAGTTCTTTGACTGGAGTGCATTATTTTCTTACGATTGTCGATGATTTCAGCCGAGGCACATGGGTATTTTTTATGAGACAAAAATCTAAAGTTAGAGATATTTTGCAAAAATTCCATGTGCACATCGAGAGACAGTTTGGAGTCAATATTAAACGCATTCAAAGTGACAATGATGGAGAGTTTAAGTCACAAGAGATGATGAGGTTCTATGGAGGCACGGGCATAATGTTGAGAACGTCTTGCGTTAACATACCTCAACAAAATGGTGTTGTTAAACGCAAGCACTGATACATTCTAGAAATGGCTCGCGCATTACATTTTCAGGCAAGCCTACCAATTAAATTTTGGGGAGAATGTGTTCTAATGACCGTCTATTTGATAAATAGGTTACCAACAACGGCAATTAGGCACAAGATGCCCTATGAGGTGATCTTTGGGAAGCAACCTGATTACGGTCATCTGTGGAGCTTTGGATGTCTTGTATATGCGCACCAACACACCACTGACAAGTTTGACGAAAGGGGAGAAGATATGTTTTCTTGGGATATCTAGCAGAACAAAAGGGATATAAAGTCTACGATTTATCAACTCAGAAGATATTCACAAGTCGTGATGTGATGTTCTTTGAGGATGAATATCCATTCGCCAAACCGCAAGTGGGTGAGAAGGAGTCAGTTGGTGCACGCATAAATAGAAAGGTTGTGTATGAGGACGAAGGAGATGTGCGTAGAGAAAATCATGTTGAGCAATAATTGAGAGAAAGTATCTCATTGGAATAAGAGGAGGGGACAACCTCATACGAGGTAGAATAAGAAGGGGAGACAGTTGAGATGATGATGGGAGGACCATCAGAAACAGAAAGGCCTAAAAGAGACCGCAAGCTCCCTAAGCACTTTGAAGACTTTGAACTTATATTACCACCCTCTATCACCTTGCAAGAACCAACTCAATCATTGGGCAACTCTATGGTACATCATTTTTCCCACTTCATAAGTTATAAGAATTTTACGTGCTCACATAAAGCTCTTTTGGCGGCCATCACCTCACATAATGAGCTGCGAGATTTTTACCAAGCAACAAAACACGCACATTGGAGAGAAGTAATGAAGAGGGAAATAAAAGCTCTTGAATCCAATGGTACGTGGACGTTGGAGACTCTACCGAAAGGCAAAAGGGCAATCGACTCAAAATGGGTTTACAAGGTAAAATTCAAACCCAATGGAGAGGTGGAAAGGTACAAAGCCAGGCTGGTCGCTAGAGGTTTTACGCAAGTAGAAGGTATAGACTTCCAGGAAACCTTTGCGCTAGTGGTAAAATTGGTGACCTTGAGGTGTTTGTTGGCAATCACAGTGAAAAGAGGATGGCTAATTCACCAGCTAGATGTGAATAATGTATTCCTCCATGGAGATCTTGAAGAAGAAGTTTATCTCAAGATTCCACAAGGATATGTCAAAGAAGGAGATACTAGAGTGTGCAAGTTGCACAAGTCACTCTACGGTCTACGACAAGCTTCAAGAACCTGGTACAGCAAGTTCACGAGCACCTTTCTAGAGAGAGGCTTCAAGCAGTCAAAAGTGGACAACACTCTTTTTTCAGTATAAAGATCGACAAGACACACTGATGGCACTTGCGTACGTAGACGATGTGATACTTGTCAAAACCAGCGGAGAAAAGATACGAGAAATGAAGAAGTACTTGGATGACAAGTTCGGAATT
Source organism: Hypericum perforatum (assembly GCA_012979155.1). NCBI lineage: Eukaryota > Viridiplantae > Streptophyta > Magnoliopsida > Malpighiales > Hypericaceae > Hypericum > Hypericum perforatum. The sequence goes on from SOPF01028520.1 coordinate 578,808, forward strand.
AAAGACTTAGGTCCATTAAAGTACTTCTTGGGTATCAAGGCATCTTCTACAGAGCAAGGGCTCGTGCTTAGTCAACATAAGTACATGCTACATATACTGAAAGATTGCGGAAAAGAAGGGTGTAGACCAGCAGCGTTTCCCATGGAACAAAATCACAAGCTAGCGGCTGACAACAAGGAGGAGCTGGTAGACCAAAAGAGATACAGGAGGCTGATTGGTCGTCTCATATACTTGGTTGTTACGCGACTAGACATAGCATATGCCATAGGAATTCTAAGTCAATTTGTCACCTCCCCGCGAGAAGCACATATGAAGGCAGCGGATAGGGTGGTCGAATACTTAAAAGGCACAGCGGGTCAAGGAATTCTTATGCGGAAGGACGGAGGGGAAGTCTTGGTAGCTTATTGCGACACCAATTATGGTGGCTGTTTGACTACAGGAAGGTCACGGACGGGATACTACATGATGTTTGGTGGATCACCGGTGTCCTGGAGGAGTAAGAAACAAGCAGTGGTGTCGCGTTCATTAGCGGAAGCAGAATATAGAGCAATGGCTAGTAGCGTCAGTGAAGTGATATGGCTACGACATTTATTTGCCGAGCTGGGAGCGGTGCAGAAAAGAGGAACGTTCTTATATTGCGACAATGAAGCTGCTTTGCACATAGCCAAGAATCCAGTTTTCCACGAGAGGACAAAGCACGTGGAAATCGATTGTTACTTCCTAAGAGAAAGGGTGCAATCAAAGGAGGTAGTTCCTTGCAAAATATCCACAAATAAGCAACTGGCAGACATCTTCACGAAGGCCCTTGGACGTGAAGGCCCTTGGACGAGATCGATTTCACGAACTGTTAGGCAAGTTGGGTATCATTAATTTGCACACGCCACCTTGAAGAGGAGTGTTGATGTGGACGTGATGATATGGACATGTGTAACAGATTAGTCAAGACATCGACTAAGATTAGGAAACTGTATGTACAGACCTAGTTAGAATAAGAAGAAAATATATTGGTAGAGGCATGAAGTCCTAACCCTAGTATGGGATCGTTTGTATAAATAGGGAAAGGAACGGATTAATAAAGTTTATGCGATTTTCTTCCATTAAATTCTTCAAAAATTATTCGTAGGACACGAGTCTCCTAACCAAAATATGCACAATAATTTAGAGTTTATCTTTTTCGCCATTAGACCACACCATGTTCACACAATAAATCCCCTAAACTTAACCAATTCCGATTTCAACTTCTTGGATGGTTTTAAACCGTTCATCTATCACAGTAAGTTCGTTTAGACTCCATGATAAAGGGAATTCGACTGCGCTTGGTCGATAAGTAGCTTTATGGGTAAATTACTCGGCAGTAACTCATGCTTTGAGTCAATATAGGCATTTGGTTTTACAAGATTAAATTCTTCTTACCCTAACTTATAATTTACCTCACAATCATGTGCTTCTCTGTTATGTTTGACATATGTGGATAATCGCTATGCCGAACTTATTTTATATTTCGATTAACTACATTCAAATCCATTTGATTGCAAAAAAATTAAAGTTCCAATTACATATACATATATATTTACATATATATATATATATATGGGTTAATTACCCTCAGGTCCCTGTAAGATTGACGATTTTGTAATAGGGTCCCTATGTAATTTGAATAAGATATAAGACCCCCACTTTATAACAAAATATTGTTATAAGGTCCCTGGCTGAAACCTCGCTGACATCATCAATTTTTTTTCATTTTTTTATATTGAATTGACCAAAATACCATTAAGCCAAAAATAAAAAATATCATCTTCAATCACCGGGCCACCAAAAGGCGGGGTCGGCGGCTGACAAAGCCAGAAAAGTCACCGACGATGGTTAAAACTCGAGATTACCGACCCTGCCGAGATCCAAATGAGTTGGGGGCAAGCCGGCTGCCAGGGGTGCGCCGGAGGGAGGGGAAGGAGAACCTAGGGTTAGCTCAGGCCGGTGAGGCCACCTGCGATGGCTCAAGGAGGGGAGAGAGAGATCGTCGGTGGGGTGGATGTGGGCAACACGAACGGCTGAGAGGTGACGGGGTGGGCCACCACAGAAGGCTGCGGCAGGGAGAAGAGAAGCTGATGGTGGTGGCCGATCTGCCCGGGAAGGCTCACGACGGCGGGGATCGGCGTCTACGGCCCGGAAGTCCAAAGAGAGGGTTTTTTATTCTGGGCAAATTGGCGAAGGAGACCACCCGAAGGGACTGCCGTGGAGTGGTGAGTGAGGTTCTGGGTCCCGATTGTCGCGGCAGAGCACGGAGCGACGGTGGTGATGGAGTGAGTAACCGCGGAGGACCTACCGGGCACGGCCAGCTGAGGCAGTTGAGAGGGCAGGAGAGCTACCGGCATGTTCATCATGGCGAGAGGATGGCCATGGTAATGTCCGATCACGATGGCGCGGCCTGTAGCGGCTCCGGCGAGCGGCGGAAAGTGAACGGAGGAGGAATAGTCGGTGGTGGCGTTCTGATTTTTTTTGTTCTGGGTTTCTGGTTGAAGAATGTTTTTTTGGCTTAAGGGTATTTTTGTCAATTCAATGTAAAAAACAAAAAAAAATTGATAATGTCAGCAAGGGTTCTGCCAGGGACTTTAGAACAATATTTCGTTATAAAGCGGGGGTCTTATATCTTATTCAAATTACACAGGGACCCTATTACAAAATCGTCAATCATACAGGGACCTGAAGGTAATTAACCTTATATATATATATATATATATATATTATATATATATACATATATATATATATATATATATTTTTTTTTGAAAAGTAGATTTATTTAATTCTCCAAGTAGGCAGTACATAGTACATACAACGTTTTACCGATTGTAGAGGACACAATCGGTCTTACACCAAATCAATTCAACGATTGCAGAAATAAAAGGAAATCTTGTGAACCCAGGGTATCGGACAAGCTAGTCAAGTGTATCCACTCAGAGATTCTCTTTAGGACGAGAGCCCACAACCGGACATGGTCAATAGTAGCACCGTCGAAGATGACACGGTTACGTAGCCTCCAAATAGTCCAGCACACAGCAGCAAAAGTGACAAACCAGATAGACTTGAGTGCCTTACCCTGGACCAGACCAAGCCACGAGTCTAGGAAGCTCATGGCTGAGTTAGTGCAACACCATCGGACGTGCATATAGTTGGCGAGAGCATTCCAAACCTTAGAAGCTGTATGACAGTGAAACAGCAAATGACAAGAGGTCTCTGTTTCCTCGCAGCATAGGGGACATTTTGTTTCATCAGAACTTAATAGCCCAATCCTATGTAGGTTGTCCCTTGTTTTGATACGGCCAAGGAGAGCCATCCAGAGAAAGTAACCAACTTTGGATGGAATAAGTCTCGCCCACTTCTTTTGTAGGACAGTAGGAGCAACAAGGGTAAATCCATCAAAGAGAAGGTTGTATAATCCGTGGACAGAGAAACCTGACCTTGGATCCGGGCACCACTTGATGCGATCATCAGCTTCACTCAAGGACGAAATAGGTGGAAGAATGGACAGCAGGTTCCAGTAAGAGTCCACTTCCCAGCCCCGAAGCTCACGTCTCCAAGAGAAGGCCCAAGTGCCATGATCAATAAAGCCAGACACCGGGCACCCTTTTTGGTTGGAGAGTGAGTAGAGTCGAGGGAAAAGTTGTGATAGAGGGTAGTTGGAACTCCACCCATCTTCCCATATCCGGATGTAATTACCTCGCCCAATCGTGAAGCAAATGTTCTGTCTGAAAGTTGATGCAGAAGGGGCGTTGGATGAGGCCAGGTGACATATGGAGTGCCAGACGCCTTTGAATCTCTCACTGCACGGGATGCGCGCAAGGGATGAAGGATGCATAGGATTGTCCTTGCCATGGATACTACGAATAACTCGAGTCCAAAGAGCATTATGATCAGCAAGGAATCGCTAGGTCCATTTAAGGCGAAGGGCATCATTTTGCAGCTCTAAACGTGTTAGGCCTATGCCTCCTTTGTCTACCGGGAGATAAATATAGCACCAAGGAACGAGACAAAGTCCGCGCTTGGATGGATCACCAGTCCAAAGGAACTTCCTTATCTTTTCTTCCAAGATCTGCAGGACTCCAGCAGGAATCTTGAAGATGGACATGTAGAAGATCGGCAAGCATGAAAGAATAGCTTTGATGAGTGTAACGCGGCCACTAATTGAGAGGAGGCTACCTCTCCATGAAGCGAGTCGCTGATCAAAGAGTTTAACCAGCAGTTCCCAATGAGCCTTCCTTCGCATAGAGGCACCTACCGGAACTCAAAGAGTTTGTCTTTTGCAGCCCCAAAATTTAGTAGCCCAGTCCATCCATCTACTGTTCGTATTGATTTCGATGATTGAGCACTTATCGAAATTTAGGGTTAAACCTGAGACAAGAGAAAAAGAGAGTAATATGTACTTTAGGTTAGTAATATTCTGGCTATGAGGTTTGGTAATAAGTAAGGTGTCGTCCGCGAACTGGAGTACGCAGAGATTGGCATTCATCCTCGGAAGCGGTAGACCTTGGATCAAACCCAGACTCTTGGCTTTTAAGATCATACGTCGTAAGCCTTCAACCACTATGAGGAACAAGTACAGGGACATTGGATCGCCTTGTTTAAGGCCCCTCTCAAGAGTGAAAAGGCTAGTAGGAGACCCATTAATCAAAATAGAAGCCGATGACCCCCGGAGACATCCAAATATCGAGCTTCTCCATCTCGTGCCAAACCTATATATATATAGATCTAGATCTCACGTATTCTCTCGTTTTGGAATCGCTGGATTCAGAGTACGTATGCGAAAGTTATGATTTTTCTACCAAAACACAACGAACTAAGTCTATCAATCACAACTCTCCCGAAACTCACCCAAAAACTGCACGTGACGAGGCAACCCACGCATTCCATGTTTCCCACGTGCTCGCCACTCACCCAAAACGCGACAATTTCAACCAAACAGTTTTAAAACCAATCGACACAAACACAACCAATGGTCGGACCTAGCGGTCATGACCATGACAAAATTATTGAAGGGCGTAACACAGAAAATTGGTGAATTTAGGCTAGTCGCTCGATGCGGTTGTCATCGAAGGCAGATAGCACGTGGACAAGCTGAGTGATGAGCAGGCGAGGAGGGAGTGGAGGGTGGGACCGTGGGATAGGGCGATGAAGAGCGCGTGGGAAACATGGAACGCGTGGGTTGCCTTATCGCGTGTGATTTTTGGGTGAGTTTCGGGAGAGTTGTGATTGATAGGCTTAGTTCATCGTGTTTTGGGACCGTGGGATAGGGCGATGAAGAGCATGTGGGAAACATGGAACGCGTGTGTTGCCTCGTCGCGTGTGATTTTTGGGTGAGTTTCGGGAGAGTTGTGATTGATAGGCTTAGTTCATAACTTTCGCATACGTACTCCGAATCGAGTGATTCCAAAACAAGAGGATCCGTGAGACCTAGATCTACGACTTTGATGTTGAGAAATTCGGAAGTAGTGGACCCCAAACTTAATACTACTTTGATATAATAAATATAATTAAAAAAATTTTGGGATTTTGGACTAAAATGTAAAAAAACTGGATGAAAAAGTAATTTTCCATACATTCGCAACGAATTTAGGTTCGGAGGACTAAAAGTGATACTCTGAAGCTAACGTCAAGACTTTTTTAGTCGTTTTTGAAGTACAGGATCATATGTCAAAAAAGCGCGAAACCACATGACTTATTTTGTAATTTTTCCTTATTAATTCTATTACAATATTTACCTGGCAAAATATATATATATATATATATATATATATTTGTGTGTGTATACATAAATATATATATATATATGTACATATACATTATCAAGATAAACTCACGTAAACGTTAACCAACTGAAGTATAAGAAGTTAAAGATCGTAAGACAAAAAAGCGAGCACTTAGACCATCCGCATTGGTGCTCCCGTTACAGTGCGCGCCCTGGGCGCCATGTCAGCCGTGCCCCTGCTCTCAGTTTTCAGCTCACAGTGGTGCCCCTGCTATAGTGCCACGCCTTGGGCGCCACGTCAGCTTTTTTCTCAGCTCAGCTTTTTTAAAATTCAGCTAACTGTATCAAACTCGAGTATTTTTTTGTGTTTATTTCAAAGTACGAAATTTTACGAAATAGAAATTTAATAAAATTTGAAATATATTACATATATTTTTCAATTAAATATAATATGTTGTTTAAATATACAAGTGCATGAGTTAGGGTTTAAGGTTAGGGTTAGGGTTAGGGTAAAGGTTAGAGTTTAGAGTTTATAATTTACATAAAATTATACTACATTCTTAATTTATATTAAATTATATTAAAATACAAACTTTATATCAAATTACATAACAAGGGTTTAGGTTTATTAAGGGTTTAAGGTTTAGGTTTTAAAGGGTTTAGGGTTTAAGGATTAGGTTTTAAAGGGTTTAGGTTTTAAGGGTTAGGTTATCAAATAATATATAAATTACATAAAAATACATAATTTATATCAAATAACATAAAAATTACGAAAAAATATAAAAATTACATCAAATTACATAAAAATACAAATTTACATCAAATTTACACCAAATTACATAAAAATACATAATTTATATCAAATTACATAATTTATCTCAGATGTCATAATTTAAACAATACAAAATGAGATTATTGTACTAAACTAATTTTATAAAATTATGAAAAAAAATAAATATATATATATATATATCAAACATAATATTGTAAAATTGTATTAATATTTTTCAAATTACAATTTTTTTAATCCAAAAAGTCTAATTATTATGATTAAAAAAATTGTATAAAATTATTAAAAAATTATTAAAAAAAATTAATTGCACAAAAAAGTCAAAAAAAAAAAAGATAGATCTAAGTATGTCTATCCCGAGGTGTTGCGACACTAAGCATGTCACCATGAAGTGTCCTCCTTCATTACACGTTAATAAGATAGATCTAAGTATGTCTTATTTATGGATTTATGAATCTATGAATATGGTCGAAATTTGTATCTTTATGGACCTTGTCTAAATTTAAAATTAAAAAGTTGACCTATATCATTTCCGTACCCTAAACCCATTAGACAATAGACTGTAAGCAGGACCCATGGGTATGGATTTTTGTTCATCTATAATAAATCTCATCAGTTCAAAACATAATGATGATAGACTGACAAATATGATAGGCCCAAATTATTTGGTCCATTTTTTAGATAGATTTTATTTGGTCCATGAAGGCCCAATACTGTATCTAAAGCCCAACACGAACCATCTAGACTTGAGAGAAAATTCCATGCATACTATGGAGAAAAACAAATCAGGTGCCCAGAAAACAAATTTATAGAATAGAATATTCATGAACAACTGGTTGACAATATAATATATATAACCCAAATCCTCAATAGAAAAAAATATGAAATACTAAAGGTCTCGAAATCTCTCCGAAGACTAAATTAAGATGATAATATTCTAATGAAATAATGATGAAAACGGTTGTTTTTTGCTTCGTACAATATTGGTGGGTCTGATTTTCAAAAAAAAAAATATTGGTGGGTCTGGATATGAGAGGTTTTCGTCTAGGTGTGACTGTTTAGTAATTTTTGCAGTGAGGAGTATCGATATGCGTCGCCTAAAAAATGGACGAAATTCAGGTCCAGTTAACTTTCGGTACAAAATCGTAATTGTACAGAAAGACTGCAAAATTACCGTAGAAAAAAACTTTATACAAAGTTGATAAAGCTGAAATCGGAAAAGAAAATTATTAAAATCAGGCAGGCAGCTATAGCTATCCGGAACATCTTGACATATCAGAAGCCAACTGTTCCAATGACAAAAATATTCCGCACGAGATTTGACGTCGGTGTGGGTGGGTCCCCAGAATCTCGTTACCTAAATAATTACCGGGATAAAATGGTGAATCCCCCTGTCACACTTTAAAACGTGGCAACTTCTAAGTGGACGTTGCTTCACAATGAAGTAAATGACTAAATTTTATTGCCTCTTCGAACAGACTAATGTCTAGAGCAAAGTTGCAGGAAAGTTCAAGCAATTAAATGTCGCATTTGGAAAGACATACAAGAAATATAGTGCATGGGTGGATATCATTTGGAAAAGATTTGGCAAAAATTGGAAAAAATAAAATGGTTAAGAATCTTGAAAACTCTTCTGAATTTGGGAAAGAAGGATTGTAAAATTCTTCAAAATTTGGAGAGTGGGATTATTTGGATTCATAGTAGGAAAAAGAAACTAGAAGTTTGGTTTTGGTGTAAAATTTTTAAATTGGTATATGGAGTCTATTTATAGGGAGTAAAAAATAACTATTTGTAAATTATTTTTTTTTTAAAACAATAGATAATTATAACTTTTTTCACTTCAAACCTTATCTTTAAAAATATTATGTGAATAAATAATATTGTGACAAGTATATGAAGTAGGATAAAAATTATATTAAAAAAAAAATACAACCCATTCCCTGGGCCCCACCTGCCCCGCCCGCCCACGGTTACCAAGATGGTTCTCCATCCACGGTCGCCTAGTTTAGTACTGGGTGGGTTCCCAAAATTTCGTTACCTAAATAATTACTAGGATAAAATGGTGAATCCCTCTATCACATTTTAAAGGGCAAATTCCCCTCACGTCCCTCTCCTTTTCTTAAATTACTATTTTCGTTCCTACTGTTTCAAAAAAGATAATTTCGTCTCCCGAATTTGAATAAATAACACTCTAAGGTCTCTAGTGCCAGAATCGGAAAATTTCTCCTGCAACCAGGGACTTGAAATATCAATTGCCCTTTAGTCAAAAGTTAAAAAAACTAAGTAAATTAAGGGGGAGTTCGGAAGAGGAAGAAGGAGGAGGAAAGAGGATAAGAAGGAGGTAGGTGGGTAGAGGAGGAGAAAGAGGAGTCTAGAAGAGGAGGAGGGAAGAGGAGGAGTTAGGCGGAAGAGGAAGGCAGAGGGAGGAGAGAGAAGGAGGAGTTAGGCGGAGGAGGAGGCTGGAGGGAGGAGGTAGAGTGAGGAGGAGGTAGAGTGAGGAGGAGGTACGCGGATGAGAAGGCTGGAGGGAGGAGGAAGAAGGAGGAGGAGGTTAGCGGAGGAGGATGAGGAGGAGAAAGAGGAAGAGGAAGGAGGAGAAAGACTAAAGGGCAAAATCGACATTCCAGGTCTTTGGTTGCCGGAGAAATTTTCTGATTCCGGCATCAGTGACCTTAGGGTGTTATTTAATTAAATCAGGGGGACGAAATTATTTTTTTTTAAATAGTAGGGACAAAAATAGTAATTTAAGCAAAGGAGAAGGACGTGAGAGGAATTTACCCCATTTTAAAACGTGGCAACTTCTAAGTGGACGTTGGTTCAGAACGAGTAAATGACTAAATTCTATTGCCTCTTCGAAGAGAAAATTCTAATGTCTAGGGCAAGGTTGCAGGAAAGTTCAAGCAATTAAATGTTGCATTTGGAAACATACAAGAGATATATTGCATGGGTGGACCTCATTTTGTCATATCAGAATGTTATAGTATAGGTGTGAATCTTATTTGTCATGTCACCGAAAACAAAGATATCCGAAAAATAACTTATTACAGACAAGATTATTCATGTAACCACCAAATGACAAAATTAAACACAGTAAAAGAATTGTCACTATAAATATGACGATCTTAGATTCCCAAAAAACTAAAACTACATAATATTTGGCAAAAGAATATCAACCTAAAGCCGATGATATTGTTTGAGCGGTAAACATTACATCACATTTCATTAATCATTTGAAGAGTAACATTACATTACATTTAATTAATGAATGATGCAACTGTATGCTACTCCGTAACTTAAGGGTTGTAGCAGCCAAAAACAAAAAAGGTAACGTGACGGAGTCAAATCAAATCAATTTCTCAACAGATAAAATTATGTGTACAACTTTGGGTACCATCGTTTTGAAGTTTTTCCTATGGCTAAACACTACATAATACTCACTGCATCACGGGTTTGTTAGATTTGATATCGTTTTAATATTAAATTATAATAAATATATTTAATTCAAAAAAATTAAATAATAAGATGTATTGTTTGTACTTGTAAATAAATCTATCTCGTGAACTATGTAAGAATAGAATATGACTGTTACTGCCTTTCTAAATTAATATTTTTAGGAAAAAAAATCAATCTACACGGTCATTATTGAAATTAAACTTTTGATTTTAAAGTATATATAACTTATATCTCTTTTGGAGGCAACTTTGTCATCAATTTGAATAATCATTTTTTCGAACACTTTTATTCACTTACCAACCGACAACTATAATATGTTAAAATTACCAATGGTCAAAAAATAAAATTAACAAAACATATGACACCGGTTTTTTCGGTAAATTTATGACACCATTTTCAAGCGAATTGCTTACAGTGATTATATCATAATAAACAATAAGAAGTTGTCAACGAAAAAATTAAATAAACTTAAAATTGATAAAGTAGCGTAAAGTGTAATATTAAGAAATACTAAACGGTTCGATAATCAGATTTAAAAACTATTTCCGCTCAATTTTTTTATTGGTGTCATACTTTCTATAAAAAAAATTGTGAATTTTAAGCGTAGTTTATTGGATTTAAATTTTTGTGAATTTTTTTATTGGTGTACTTTCTATCAATTTTTTGTTTTCCTCCGAATCAAAATTTTTCCTTATTCTATAACTTTAAGTTCGAAGGCTATTAATTTTAAGTAGTTCAAAATTTCATAAAATTCTAAAAGAGCAAATTGTCCTCAGGTCCCTCTTGTTTCAAAAAAGAAATTTTAGTCCTCTTACTTTGTTTAAATGTTATTCTAAGGTCCTTGGTACCAGAATGGAAAAGTTTCTCCGATAACAAAGGACATGAAATTATTCTTTTGCCCTTTAGTTAAAAATTTTATAAAAGATAAAAAGTTGTTTATTTCTATTTGATTAAGATCGAGGAGATGGAGGACTATTTTGCTCAAATGACTATTTTGCCTTTTCGCCCCTTACTTTTTGTCTTCTTTTTTAATTTTTAACTAAAGGGCAAAAAATTCATTTCAAGTCTCTTGTTACCTCCATTCCAGTACCAAAGACCTTAAAATAATATTTAAGCAAAATAGAGAGACGAAAATCTCTCTTTTGAAATTGGATGGACAAAAATAATAATTTCAGTAAAGTTCAAGACCTGATTAAAATTTGCTCATTTTAAAATCGTTAAATTGTTCTTCGGTCAAACTTCAAAGTAAGGTGGGCCCCAACTGGCACACAACTCTCCCAGGAAATCCGGTGATGCGGGCCCCAGCGCTCGTGCACTTAACAATTTTAAACTAATTTGGACCATTCTGATCTTTTATATTTTAAAATCTGAGTATTCGGTGATAATAATCAGCTATCGTATGGACTAAATAAATCAGCTAGAGGGTCGAATACCGTCTGGCCACTACAATCGCCAACTTCCTAAAATATTATCATAGTTACGCTATTACTGCTCATCGAACTTTTTTGCGCATAATTTTAACATATTGTAAGAATCAAAATAAATATTTATTTTAATTTTTACCATTTGGACAACTTGATATTGATAGCCTATCATCTATTGTTTTCAGCTAATTAGAGTTAATCACATCCAAACCCTATTAGAAATGGTTGTTTCAATAGTATTTTACATAATCGTAAATCTTGTAATAAAAATTTAATTTTTTTTATTATTTGAACTAAACAGTAAATGTAGAACACGGACATTGTAATAATACGTGAGTCCTTTAGCGTTTCTTTTATACTCTTCCTTGCAAGTTTGATTTGAAACAAGGGACAAAAAATTATGTCTAAAAAATTCCTGAATCTCAGCAACCAAATTCTCCAATTCCCCTCGACTGAATCCGAGGCAGGTGTCCATGTCGTCCCCTCATGATAATGTATTGCACTTTTTAATTTCTAAATAGAAAATAAATTTAAGTACTTTATAATTTTTAAATACGTAAAAAATTATTTATTATGCCAAATTACATCTAGTTAATATCAATTAGATTCACGGACATTAATAAAAAAAATAAAACATTTCAAGACAAATCCCAGTACAAAACCACAAAGAACAAGGTGTGGGAGAGGGAAAAGGACCCGGAATCAGTAGGAGAGAAGGCGATAGAGAGTGAACAAGAGCTTCAACACGAGATTGAAATGTCTGAATTTGCTTGGTCAGGTTCAAGTTTGTTAGCTTTTTTTTATTAATGGTATATACAATATGAGTATTTTTATTGATTCTGTGAGGTTTATTTGGGGGTGAAACTTGAAGATTTTAAGTGATTCCATCTCTATTTCAAAATATTACACTTGAAGCTTGAAGATTTCAATGGAAGGCGACACGGAGGATAGAGGTTAATTTGGCTCAGGGGTTTGTGTCATGGAGAAGGAAGGTGGGGTTGGATGGGGAAGAGAAGTTATTTTTTTGAAAATATTGATTGGATGTAGTTTGGCTCCATTAATAAAAAATTTACCATAGAATAATAAAGTTATTTTTTTTTAAATCATAAGATATATAAAATTACTTTCTTTCTAAATTATGTTACAGAGACACCATATGCACCTAGCAGATTGATTTGACTGACCAATTTGTATAGTTGGTCGAGCGGTCAACCTAAAATTGTTTTTTTTTTCTATAAAACATTAAAAATTGAAAGATTAAAATTATATTTTTTATGTCTCTACATATGATTTTACGAAAAAATTAGATAATAATGATAACTATTTTGCTACTGTAATACTATATATAACAAACGTTTGATGTAATAAGTTGTATAGCCAAAAACTTATTACTAGATAAAGACATATTTCGATCAATTCTCACAAATATATTTTTTACATTTAAAAAAATATCTATTCTACCTGTGAATTAATCGATCACACAAATTGACCCAAACGAATAGACAAATCTCAGGCTCAATATCTGGGTCATTTTTTAAACCATTAGATTTTCTCAATTTTACAAAGCCTTTTAGAGCTGTCGATATCTTATATTGGCTGAGACGGACATCAACAATGTAGGGAAATGTTACCATGGTCTATGCACATTTATGAGATGTATACTAATTATTAATATTTTATTTATTTTTAAATTTATTGTAGGTCCTATAAATTTACCTGTCGATATCGAAGGATGGCCATAAAAAGTACTCTAGCAATCTGTTATGTTGCCGTTGATTTTAATTGAGGAAATAAATTTGCCTGTCGATATAGAAGGATGGCCATAAAAAGTACTTAGTCGAGGGAGGTTAATTCCGTATATGCTATCATATAACAATTTGTTTCTCTCTCGAGAGGAGAAGAATCGCGTGAATATGTAGCTATGTCAAACTTAGGAGCGACTATTTAACAACCTTAAAAAGCCATTTAAATTAAATTTCAACACAATGTAAATTATTTATTTGGTTAGAATATAAATTTAAAGTACGTACACTTGGAAAAAAATCAAATCATACAAATGTTCCACCATCATTCTTACATATGCCCATGAATTTGCTCAAGTTAAACCTAAATTGAATACTTCACCCCCACGTCGTGAAGTCGTGAAATCCTGAAATCGTGGACATGACCACCAAATGATTTTTAGGACACTTAAGGAGCTTCACCAAGGAATCTTGAAATGTTAGGAGTCCGATGCATTAAACCATTGAACTAGGGCTTTGCAATGTCCAATCACACACGGAGAGGAAAAAAAATCGTGTGGTTCATGTTCATGTCCTTAACATCATGTTATGATTATACCTTGTCAATATTTTCTTTTTAATTTATGTTGGTGTATATTTAGATGATTTAAAAAAACAGTTTATCCAACATTCATTTTTGTGTCAACATTCACAGTAAACTATCCATATTGGCGGCTAGTTTAGGGTTCATTTGTTTGATTTTATAAAAAAGTATATTAGTAATTTTGAAATTACTTTCATTTCACTCTTTCATAAAAAAAGTAAGACGAACAAAAAAAAATTAAAATGAGTCGCTTCCAATTAATTGCGAGTTAAATCATTATTAGGGAAGAATGAGTTGGCGATGCATACACCCATGTGGGAAGCCCGGAGTCCGGGCCCTCGGCTGCATTTACTATAATGCCCATGCTAGCCATGCCAAGATATACTTGCAACCAAAACTTATTAAAATAATACTCAAAAAATTATTAATTTCTTGAAATAATATTTTTTTCCAATCAAATTTGAGTGAATTTGAAATTTTAAGATTTTCTAAATCAGTAAGATAATAATGATTAGAAAGATTCATAAAGAATTATGTAAATATCATAAATTAATAATTTTCTAACATTGAAAAATATAAGTAATACAACAAAATATAAATATAGTATTGTTCAATATTTTATTTCTTTTATATTTGGAAAACTTAATCCACATTTGTGTTCGTACATATCGTCAGTATGCTTATCTATATACATGAGTAGAGTTAGTGTATGCGTGTCATATCACGTTTATAATTTCGTGTTGAAACTATAGAACGGTCCTACATCCATAAATTAGTCATAAAATTAATCAAGACTAGTCGTACACACAAAAACAACCGGTGGAACAATAAAACATTACTTGACCAATAGAGGTTGGAGTTTATGGTCCATAGGTCTTCTATCTCCACTTCATATTATCCTTTAAAGTTTTCAATTACTATGGAAAATAATTTTTGTAAGGATAATCAATCATCTTCTTTGTTGGGCTTTTGGTCCAAATTGCATTCATCATTGTACAAATTTGGGCTCGGGTTTATAAGACCCAAGCCCGCGGGCCCGATCAACATACCAAACCAACTGACTGGGTGCTGATGTCAGCATTGACGTGGAGCTAACGTTAACAATCAGAGGAGGAGCTGCGTAGGTGCTGACTTTAGCATGATGTGGCATGAAGTGGCATGACGTGGTATTGATGTAAGCGGTGATATTATTGCCACATGGCGTCCTTCGCTGCCACGTGACATGCCACATGGCAGGCATGCGTGGCCTCTCTGCCACGTGGTGCATACGTGACCTGCCATGTGGCAGCTACTTCCTCAGATTTTTTCCTATATAAATGAATTTTGCCGAGACCGAAATATTAACTTTTCCACCCAAAATTTCTATTCAGAAGAGAAAATATCAATTTAGTATTAAGGTCTTCTTTAGATTTTCATAAAAGACCAATCGTGAAAATCTTGTTACTGATCCATCCGTTTGTGATCATAACACGACCGGTAACTCAAGGTAACTAACTCGATCCTATGGACGTACTCGCTACAACGAATAAGTGTAATTTAATTAATGTATTATCGTATAATTAAACAGAATTAAGACATAATTAATTGATAATCATGGACTTAAAACCAACATTCTTGAACAAGTTATTCATTATCACTTTGGTCATTTTGATTAGTAAGAGAATTATATCATAAAAACGTCTTCAAAGAGTATTATCAAGAACATTACTGGTAAATAGAATAAAATATAACAATGTTCAAATCAAAATAAGTTAGATTAAGGTAAGTAAACGTGAATGAAATTGGATGGGAAATGATGTAACACAAGTAATAGGGACGTTGTATTTTGTATTTTGTTTCTTTATCCGTGGTGGCTAGTGTGATGAATTGGGTGTTTACCAAACCTAAAATTTTAGCACTTCTTGTCTTGTGGCTATCTTTTCAAAAATGGTGGTTTAGTGCTCTTCGTTTTATAGCGTTGATTTTCTACTAATTTCCAAAAGTGGAGAATAGTAATGACACTATTACATGCAACTTGTTTATTTGTACATTCCTTTTTTGTATCATATAAAAAGGGGTAAACAAAGATGATGGATAAAATAAATATTTCTATTAATTCACAATTGAGTTCTTTCAGTTTAACTTAAAGAGTTTGAGCTTGAGTAATTATAAATTTTTTTAATAAGATTATCAAAAATGTATTGTTATTAAATATTTGTTAAATTTTTTTTCATCATTTAAATTTTTTACCTAACTTGAAGATAATGTTATTAATTGACATCTGAAATATACTACTTGAATTGTGTTGTCCATAATATTAATTTTATATCTGTACTGTTTTCTTAATTTGCTGTATTATTATGGGCAGCCACTAATATAATGATCTATGTTGCCCGGAAATGGCGATATGGAATTGGATTCCCCTAAAAGCTATATCTATTAGATTAATGAACTTGAATCAATTCTCAAACTTGATTCCAATTAGACCATAGCTAGCGTCACAGACCTCAATTTAATTATTTAAACAACAACTTCAAGTTCCTAATTTACGTTAATTCGTCGACTCCAATTAATAACAATTCTTCAACGAATATTACTTGCCCATCCATTTCAGCTTTCCTACAGAAAAGACAACTGACGTCATGCTTTTAGTAAGTACTTCACTGTTCTCACTTGTAATTAATTTTTAAATACTATTCACTCATCGTAATGACTATTTTAAATTAACCGGATATAACTTTTTAAATGCTGATAAAAAATTTATGATAAATATCTAACAATAAACATTAAAAATTTTATTTTCAAGGGTTAAATTCAAAATCTTTTAGTTCAACAAGAGGATTTGTCCGTTAATCTAATTATTTGTAGATTCTACTCGTAATTACTTACTATATTTTTAATATGGGATGTGGTTACCAAATATGCTCCCTACCATGAGCGACGTATACGATTGGGACTTCAAAATTCAACATATTGTGTACCGTTATTCTTCCCGGCTTCTTCTTTCTTTCTACTTGATAGTGACGAACTCCTAACAATAAGATGCATTTTAATTTGGTCAATAAAACTATTGGAGAACCTTGAAGTTATACGTAGAAATTTGTTGGACCAGAAAAATTTCATATTGTTGAGCTGAAAATCAAATAATTTTTTGTAAAATTACACAATTCGTGTAATGACATGTTGTTAAGTTAAAATCTATATAAACTTTTGATCCATTAAAGTTTGTTGAATAAAGTTATTTGCAAATATAATGTACTTATTTATAAGTGTGAAATTTTTTCACACCCATAACGTAAAAATTGTATAAGGAGATTATTTTAGGGATGAAATCTACTTATACAATCTAAAAATTATATTATGAGTATGTGAACTTTTGACCACGTATATACGGAGTATTCAGGTTTGCATCAACTTCTATCTCAAAATCGGAAGAGAACTGTTCCCACTAATTAAAGATTGTAGATTAGATGCGTTCCTAATTCCAACAATTTAAAATTTCGATTGTAGAATTATTCCCAGATGTTTAAACCCACCATTGATCAATCCAATGACAACAGCAAAGAAGAATAAGTTGAATTCCGAGTATATATCTACGAATATATATCTATACCGTACTTTCCTGGTTACAGAATATATGTCTACGTACGGGTTACTTATTTCCTTAACAATGGAGAAGCTGAGTTTTTAACTTTTCCAAACTAACGTGACAAGCGGGTGTGCTAGCAAGTACGATGATCAGATTAATATGAAATGTTATTATATTAAAATTTTAATAATTTAAATATCCTTTTTCAAATACTTATAAACAATTATATCGCCTCAATATTATTTGGAACTGTATCTTCAATTTCAAACCAGGTTATGCACGTCGAGATAACATTAATTCAGAAAGAGAAGTTACTATCAAACTTTATGTAAAGCAACTCCTCCAAAATTTGTCGACAACTTTTGACGCCTCTTGTTACCCAACTTATCAACTATTTTTAGTATTTATCCTGAACAAAAATGTTAAAAAGAGGAAATCATGTAATAAAGTAATGTGAAAACTAATGAAAAATCCGATAAAGATGCATTGATCATGTGCGCGAAATAAGCCACCATTCAATTCCTCCCATAGGGTGAATGGCGATAGTCAAAGCAATATAGTCATCAAATGTATGAAATTGCATCTATTATTCCCACCACTTTTAATGGGACGTTATCACTAGAAAGCATCAGTGGGATGGGATGGCCACTTCTTTTTTATTTTTAAACATGTGTATTAGGAGCATTACGTGTGAGCAATTGGACGGTCGCTTAGTTATGAAACAAAATTTAAGTTATTATTGTTATGAAAATTATAACATAATATCAGATCGTTTATAATTTTGTAGTTTGTTATTGTTCAAATATCTCATTGCTAATTTTAAGTATGATAAATTTATTTATAAGTATTAAGAATTTATCATTTAATCACCCTTAATATTTTTTGATTGGATTTGAAGAAAACAATTAATGGGTAAATAATACCAGATTTGTTAAAGTGTCCGCACATGCATATCCATGCTGAGGTTCGCTGTATATATAAACATAATAAGCGTTTTATAAGGGTAATTTTTTAAAATCTATTATATTTGTGATTGTCCTGTGTTATTGAGTATTGAAATTTCTAATATTATCTTTTATAGTGATAATTTTAATTTAAAATATTCTTAAGTAAATTTAAGTCACCTACTACTTTAATAAAGTTTTATCGCGTATGGAGGGTGGTTTGGGAAAATTGAGAAAACCAATTTCAATGTGACAAAACAGAGGAGGACACTAAATAGGAATGCAATGTTGTGCTTAAACAGTAACATATAATAATGCAAGTAGCTTTTCCGGAATAAATAATTAGGGATGGCAGTGATTAAAAAGTAGGGACTAATATAATAAAAATTAAACCTCGCTTGTCCCGAGATGCCAACCAGAGAAGCTGTACAAGCCAGTGCAATCCTCAAGGCAACTCACATACACAAACACAAGCAAAGAGATGGAGAAAGCAGAGACAATTATATTTTTATTTTTATTATTCCGTTACTGTATTGCAACACAATTGGTAAAATCAATTTTAGCATCGATTTATCAAAATGTCTCGAATAAGAGCATGTATTCCGACCTAATTGTTAAATATATTATTTCATTTTGACAGAATATTTCAAGTTCAAACTCCTAAGAAAACAAAAAATATTAAAACTTGTTGAGACTAATTTTTATTTTTATTGGGACGAACCTAGATTGATAAATCTAATGAATGTCTGAATAACAACTTAATATTCCCAAAAAGACAAACATTTGGAATCAAGCCATTTAAAATAAACTAGCACAATAATATTAAATATTTATAATTTTTTTATCATATCAAAATTATAACTTAATTCAAACATAGATTACTCTACCACATAATTTCTGGGATACCAAACCAACCATATAACCAAAAAAATAGAATCAAACAATTTATAACAGTAACATGGTATTTCAGACAGAGAGAGGAAGATAGATAGAGAGAGAGAGAGAGAGAGAGAGGGGTACCCGTACCCCGCTTGTGTTTGTCGGGACTTGTGTGTGTGAAAAGAAAGAAGACCAGGAAATATAAGGAAGAAAGAAAGCAAAGAGAAGAAGAAGAAAAAAGAAGACACTTTTAGTTTTAGACAGAGAGAAGAAGAAATTTTGTTTTGGTTTTTGTTGTCTGGGAAATGTAGGGGAAGAGAGGGCCCAAAAAAGTCTCAGCATTTGGTCTTCTAAAGAAACTAACTCAACAATCTCAGACATTTTGGTCCATTTCATTTTTTCTTCACTTTTATAAATTCCTTTTTTTTTATATTTCCAACCAAACAACACCGTGAAGGAAAGTTCTATTTTTTAGTCAACCAGAGCTTGTTTTGTTCCTGTCTTTTTCCGGCGAGCTCGCCGGAGAAGCTCACCGGACCGGTGTTCCCATCTGGGTTTGACTTTTGAAGTCCAAAAACTAATCTTTATTACTCTCTCTTCTCTTCTTCTTGTAACTTTCTCTTGGGTCAATGAGCTGATCCAAATTACTTATTAAAAGTCCATTAGCTAAAAAATTCAGCAAAAGAAACAAGTGAAAAAAGTTCCCACTTCCTTGAAGTTCACAGCTTTTCCCATGTCGGCGAAACCAGTGAAAGCTCCGGCGGCCGTTGCCTCCGTGCCGAATCCCGCCGGAGGAGAAGGTCAACCTCTCTCCCTCTCTCTCTCTCTGTCCACTCATATTGCTTATCAATGAACTGGGACCCTTTTAACTGTTTGGTGTTCGTGTCCTTTTGTGTTCAACTGTTTGCCAGAGAATAATGTTGTTGTTAAGTTATCTTTAGACTTTTTAGGACCAAAATGTAATAAAAAGGAGTGGTTCGTTTGTGAGTGTTCTTTTCTGCTTGTTGTTTTCTTTGTCCTTTTTTTTGTCCCATCCAAGCTCTCTTGTGATAGCCTGCGATTTCTATATCCTTATTGTTCTCGTTGTTGCCCTTTTTATTATGTTCATTTTTTTTTTCTACCCTTTATCTGTTTTTTTGTGTTTGGCTTTCTAATTATCCGAGGAAATCTAGCTGGAGAGAGAGATTAAGATCTCGTTCTCTTGTTACAAGATGAATTAGCTGTACATCTTTGCTTGTGTCATGAGCGTGTGATTGAGAGAACAGAGGATAGGATGAGAAGTTTGATATTGGCCGATGAGTCGCTGACATGTGGCAGTGGGTCTGGTGGTGGTGCTAATGCAGGAGGAGCTGAGAAGAAGAGTAGCATAAACCAGGAGCTATGGCAGGCTTGTGCCGGTCCGTTGGTGAACTTGCCGGCAGCCGGGACACTTGTTTACTATTTTCCTCAGGGCCACAGTGAACAGGTTCCATTATCATCAGTGATCATTGATCCAATTAGTTCTTTATTGTGTTCTAATCTAGTTGTCTGTCTAATTATTTCTTGCTCCTTTATGAGCTTGGGCTATTGATTTGAGGTCATCAAAAGCTGGAATCTTTAATTATTATGGTGTGTGGGGTGGGATTAGAGCATCAACTAGCAGTAGATAATGTCTGGAATAAGTAATGATCATCACCTGTGGCAGTCATTATAATACTTAATTAAGGGCCTGTGTAATTAGTTGGGTTTTCACTTGGAAGAAGAAAACTGGAGGAAAGTGGACTATAGAATTATTGGTGGGTGGGATTATGAATTTGTATACTTTAGTGCTCCCAATTACATATTCTGGTAATCATGTGACTTTGAAATCACAAGCTACTACTATCGCCAATACATTGCATTTCGTTTTCGCTTAAAAAGTCAACTCCTGCTCGAATAACATTTTCAACACTTTTAGATTAGGGCATTGTTAGTTGCAAGTATGTTGGACTTGTTTATAAGTGCGGAAAATCTACATACCCATTGAAATTAAGACTAATGGTCAAAAGGAAACAAAAGGGTTAACATGTTCGTTGTTAAATGTTTCATTCGAGTTCGGACGGAGTAAAGCTTGCATATCAACTCAAGATGAAATTTGTGACTGCAGGTTGCTGCGTCAATGAAGAAGGATGCTGATGCTCAGATTCCAAATTATCCAAATCTGCCATCCAAGCTACTTTGCTTGCTCCATAGTGTCATTCTTCAGGTATAGCTCATTTTCTTCCCCTTCTTTTTGGGTTGAAGTCCATGTTGGATGAAAGATAAGAGTTTCTATGATTGGAATACTAATTTATGGTACTTGATGTTATAGGCGGACCCAGAAACTGATGAAGTTTATGCTCAGATGACTCTCCAACCAGTCCCTTCTGTAAGTAGTTGATGGGATGATGTTGGAGAATCCCACGTTGAAAGTGCAAGGCCCGATAACCAAATATATAATCCCTTTTAATGCAGTATGACAGGGAAGCTTTGCTGAGATCAGATCTCTCAATGAAATCAAACAGACCACAACCAGAGTTTTTCTGTAAAACGTTAACCGCAAGTGACACGAGTACTCATGGAGGGTTTTCTGTTCCCCGTCGTGCAGCCGAAAAAATCTTTCCTCCTCTTGTAAGATTTTTTTCCTTTGGTTTAGTTCTCTATCATATTACTAGTTATGAGATACTTAGTTACCTCTGGAAACAGGATTTCTCCATGCAACCACCTGCTCAAGAGCTAATGGCAAGTGATCTGCATGACAATGTCTGGAATTTTAGACATATTTTTCGAGGTACAGAAAAGCATTGTGATGCAATCCATTGAGCTCCGGTTCCTTTCCTTTTGGCCTACCAATCCACATCCAACTCAAGTACTTGTGTCTTATGTCACAGGACAACCAAAGCGCCACTTGCTGACAACCGGATGGAGCTTGTTTGTTAGTGGGAAGAGACTCTTTGCTGGTGACTCCGTTCTATTTATCAGGTAAAAGTATTGAACGAAGAGCTTCATGGTGGAAAAATGGCAACAAAGTCAAAGTAATTGGTTACGAATCTTCAATTGGCTGACCTATTTTTTCGAACATAAATCACCAGAGATGAAAAGCAACAACTTCTGTTGGGCATCAGAAGAGCTAATAGGCAATCTCCCAACTTATCATCTTCGGTTCTGTCAAGTGATAGCATGCATATCGGGATCCTAGCTGCTGCAGCACATGCAGCGTCAAACAACAGTCCATTTACAATATATTTCAACCCGAGGTATATATATTATTTCTTTCAATTCAAAAGAGCACACATTGTGAATTCCTGGCAAGTGTATTGTTAATTGCAATTGATTGCCAAACGCAGAGCTAGCCCTTCGGAATTTGTCATCCCTCTGGCCAAGTACTACAAGGCTGTTTACAGTAACCAAGTTTCTCTTGGTATGCGCTTTCGCATGATGTTTGAAACTGAAGATTCGGGTACCAGAAGGTACGAGTGTCTTTTTTTTGCACCAATCTCAGTTTTACTTTACCTTCACATGATTCTGTTTTTGTTTCTGAGTGTATTTAACATCAAAATGCAGATATATGGGTACAATTACAGGAATCAGTGATCTTGATCCGGTTAGATGGAAAAACTCCCAATGGCGGAATTTGCAGGTAAAGTGAGACTTTGATGTTAAATGGATAACTGAGTTTTACAGGGAAGAAGATGGATGATAAGCGTAGTTATTTAATGTTTTCTACTAGGTTGGATGGGACGAGTCAGCAGCTGGAGAAAGGCGTAACCGGGTGTCTATCTGGGAGATCGAACCGGTGACTGCTCCCTTTTTCATATGCCCTCCGCCATTCTTTAGATCGAAGCGACCAAGACAACCAGGAATGCCTGGTATGCTATAGGCTAATTGATTTCGTGGTTGCAACTTTCTTCTTGTCATGCAATATGCTAAAACATCTCAATTGGTTCAACTTTAGTTCGAGTAACGGAGACAAACGATATGATACATGCATGAGGATTATTAAATCCTCTTCTTTTCAAACTGATGATGTAGTTCCATCTATTTCTTCTGCTACAGATGATGATTCAACAGATTTCGATAATGTATTCAAGAGGACCATACCTTGGCTTAGTGATGATTTGAGCATGAAAGATCCTCAAGCTATTTCTGGCTTAAGCTTAGTCCAGTGGATGAACATGCAACAAAGCTCTTCCATCGCCACCTCAATGCAGCCAAATTATGGCCAACCTTTATCGGGGTCTATCATGCAAAACCTTGGCGGAGCTGATCTCTCCCGTCAGTTCAGTTTGCCAGCTCCTCCGTTGGGTCAGCCGAACAACCTGCAGTTTGGAGCTCAAAGGATGTCTCAGCAAGCACAACAGGTTGATCAACCCCAAAAGCTACCGATTGTGCAGTCACAACAACAGTTTGGTGATATCACACAGCAGTCGAGGCAAAATTTGGTTAATCAGACTCTAGCATCGACTCAAGGCTCAGTGCAAATCTTGCATCCTCAAGGACTTATCCAAGCTGACAACGGTCTTCAGCAACAACAACCTATTCCGAGTCATCAACCTCCTAGGAATCTTCCTCAGCAGGAGCACCAAAATCTGTACCAGCAGCAGCAGCAGCAAATTATTGGTCAAAACCAACAGTCAAGCTTAATGCAACGGCAATATCCTGATCATGTTAATCAACATAAACAGGCATCTGACAACCAAATACAGTTTCAACTACTACAGACGCTTCAACAGCAACGACAATCGCTTCTGGCACAACAAACTGGTCTGCAGCAATCTGGTTCACTTGGCCAACTGCAGGATCCGCATAGGCAATTTCTGGATGCGTCACAAAGTTTGTCAAGGTCTGTTACCCCGAGCCAAGTATTTGAAGTGGCACAAACAATCTCCAACTCGCTTCCCCAGTCCGGTATGGTACAACAACATATTACGAACAATAGCAGTCAAACTAATGGCCAATTTCCTTATCCACTCCAACAGCAGGGAATTTCAAGCAACTTGCCTAGTCTTTTCCCTGTGGGCGGTAGCTGTACGATAACATCAACAGTTGGGGCAGGACAATCAGTAATTACCGACGAGCTTCCATCTTGTTCCACGTCTCCATCCACCAACAACTGCCAAAGTGTTGCACAGACAATGAATCATATTCAAGCTCACCATAGAATGGGAATTGGCGAAGACATGTCGCAGTCAACAGCGAGCCTCTTCAATCCTATTGCGTTGGAAAGCCTACCTTCCACTGCCCACGCGGGCAATGATTTGCAGCAAAAATCTGATGTTAAGCCTTCATTACATGTCTCCAGCTCCAAGGGCCACAATCAAGGGCTGATTTCTCCTCAGACATATTTAAATGGTGCAGCTATCCAGGCAGATTACCTGGATACTTCATCGTCCACGACATCGATTGGTGTCTCACAGAATGAAGTCAATCTACAGCATAACAACAGTTCTTTGTCTTATAATCCACATTCGATGCTGTTGAAGGATACACACCAAGATGGTGTACTCCAGGTGGATCCCCGGAGTAGTATTTCATGTGGAACTCATGGCCAAATTGGCCTGCCAACAAATTCTGACATAGGAAAGGGCATGGTGGCGTTGGGAAGAGAGATGCAAAATAATCTCTCTTCAGGCGACGTGCTTGCTTCTTGTGAAAACTCCAGAGATCCACAGGCGGAACTTTCGTCATCGATGGTCTCTCAACAGTTTGGTGTTCCAGACATGACGTTTAACTCGATAGATTCCACAATGAACGGGAACAACTTCTTGAACAGAGATCCCTGGGCACCAGCACCACAATTTCAGCGAATGAGGACTTACACAAAGGTTTGTCGTCTCAGGATTTCTGTCCATCTGTGGGAAAATGTACATGTTTATTCTTTGTTTTGCAATAATTTAAGTTGCTCTTCTTTCATTTTAAAGGTGTACAAGCGTGGAGCTGTTGGGAGGTCGATCGATATTGCCCGCTATTCGGGTTATGACGATCTTAAGCAAGATTTGGCTCGCAGGTTTGGTATCGAGGGCCAGTTGGAGGACCGGCAAAGGATAGGATGGAAACTAGTTTATGTGGATCATGAGAATGATGTGCTTCTAGTAGGAGATGACCCTTGGGAGTAAGTCTATGTCTCTGCTCTTGGTCAATGCATCTGAACATTGGAGTTCCTTAACATTGGCTCTGTTTCTGTTGATAAAAGTATAAAAGCTAGAAAAAGCTATTTCCTCCTTTCCTTGCCCCTCTATCAGGATTACTTTTGCCTTCAACATCATGAAATCCATCATCATCGTCGACCTATCCTGTCTCTTACATTTTCCTTGTATTGGCTGTTTCAGGGAGTTTGTGAATTGTGTAAGATGCATCAAGATCCTGTCGCCGCAGGAAGTTCAGCAGATGAGTTTGGATGTAGATATTGGCACATCGGTTCTTCCAAATCAAGCTTGTAGCAGCTCTGACAATGGGAATGCATGATGTAGTCCAGCCCGAATGCAAAACATTTTGTTATGCCAGCAGATCATCCAACTGTTTATAGATTCAACTTGGTCGCCGTTGCACTCTTCCGGGGTGCGGCAGGAGTTGCACCAACAGATTGCCACTCTCTTGCTAATCTGCACGAAGGAGCGAGCAAATCAAATTGTGACTTGCCATTGGCATCTCTCATGCCTCGAAACCTTGATACACCTCTAGTCCCACACATGACACTGCTGCAAAGAGATCATTAAATAGCTTACCCGCGATGCTTTGGGGACCCCCATGAGGTTTCTGCTATCTTAACTAATGTAGCATTCTTGCCATTGGTTCTGTACTTTTGTTCTGTTGCTTAGAGCTCTCCATTGCAGATACATTGTAAGTTTCAGAGAGAAGAGAAAACAATCCCACTATGTACTTAATCTTGACAGTGCT
Source organism: Hypericum perforatum (assembly GCA_012979155.1). Taxonomy (NCBI): domain Eukaryota; kingdom Viridiplantae; phylum Streptophyta; class Magnoliopsida; order Malpighiales; family Hypericaceae; genus Hypericum; species Hypericum perforatum. Next base: position 604,831 of record SOPF01028520.1, read on the forward strand.
CGTGTTAGGCTTCCATTTTTGCCTATATTTGGGACACTGGCATTAGTTAGATCAGTTATGACAGAAAGTGGAAGAAGTAATGAAGAGAACTAGTGTTACTTCATGCTATTTGTACCACAAAAAATGAATATTGTGACATTAATTATTACGATGCATTATTAATGTAAAATAATTCACAATTCATGAATTTTTTACAACAGAGACGTTGACATGATATTGTAACTAATTCCTCCTACGACACTCTCGTTGTCTCATTAGGCGGACTTTATGTGCAAGAAGGCCCAAATCGGGAGAAGTGAACGTTGAAAACCAAAGGGTTCCTTCTTCAAACTTATAAAAAAATTCATGGTAAATCTTAACTTCCGGATAAATAATTGTGCCAATTTTTTGTTTTCTAAGAGTACATTGTAATTTTTTTGTTAAAATATCGCGAATAATTTTTACTATGACAACAATAACAATAATTAAATAACAAACATTTAGATCAATTAACAAAAAAGTTACTCTGGCTTAATCAAGTCTCGAATTTAAGTCCTTAACGGTGTTAAATACTTGTTGAAAGTTTTTTTTTTTATCGCTTTTCAAAAAATCTTATCCGGCTTGAATCAAATCGGATAGTCGATCCAAATACTAAATATTATAAACCAAAAATAATGAGAATTTCATAAAATATAGGAGAGAGTAGATCCATGATTAAAAAGTTCCAAGCATCAAATATAACAAATCTCATTCTTGAAAACTTTTTCCTATGTGACGCACATAATACTTTTGCAAGTCTTTTCCTTACCACTACCCCTGTTAGTGAAGTGGCCCTATTCATTGGGAGAACAAGCGGAATCAAGAGTCCACAATGTAGCTTTGTTGGAGGAAGCAAGGTTATGACGAGCTTCATAAAGATTTGGCTCGCAGGTTCGGTATCGAGGGGCGGTTGGAGGACCGGCAGAGGAGTTGATTCAACTTGGTCCGACTGTTTATTGATTCAACTTGGTCGCGTTGCACTCTTTTGGGGGTGCTTAATACTCGCAAGCTTGCAGGAGTTGCACCAACAAATCGCCATTCTCTTGCCAATCTGCGAAAAGAAGCAAGCGAATCAAACCGCGACTCGGCATTGGCGTCTCTCATTTCTCTAACATTGATACACCGCTGCAAATACATCATTAACTAGCTCTCGTGGCGCTGCAACCCTGTTCTGTTCAGGATCCCCAATGAGGAGGTTTCTGTCCTCTTAACTAATGTTGCATTCTTGGCATTGGTTTTGTACTTTTCTTCTGTAGCTTAGAGCTCTCCACTGCAACTAAGTTGCAAGTTTCAGAGTAAAAAAAAAAAAACACAATTCAGTGCTCATGTATACTTTGTTGGCCTCCAGTTTTGCCTATATTTGGACACTGTCATTAGTTAGATCAGACATAGTAGCAAGTGGAAGAAGTAACAACTTGTTGGTTTAATGTAATCGAGATTTTAACATAGTATTTATCAATTCATTCCAATTATTATTACGAGATTCTATATCCATAATTCGAAGTGTGGAAGAGGATACAAAACAAATATGAATAGACAAATCAATTGAAGTTTCCATCAACAATAAAAAAAAGGCTTAAAAGTGAAATTTTTGTATGGCTCGTTATGGCTTAAAAGTTTTTAATGATGTCATTGAGCATGTAGAGACGGATTATTCAAGTTGGTATCTGCCAAATTGATTATCTACTTAGTTGCACAATCTACTGCGCCACAAATGGTGACGACTCGTTCTTTCGGTATATTTTATGGGAACCGCAAAATCCTGGGTCAATATTTTTCTTTTTTATAAAGTAAGGATTCACATAATAATGCCTGGATCAATACAAAATTTAAAAGTGAACCATGTAAATTAATCATAATTCTATAACATAATCTTTACTAATATACATAACAATTTATACCTATATTCAATAAAAGGAATTTAGCAAAAATCATTAAAATTTTAACTATGAGATAAAAAATTTCGACCATTCGAATATATCAAAATCTGATATCCAAAATTATTTTTCTCCTAAAGTCACTAACATAGTAGTACTAGAAACAGATGTTATTAGGCAAACAAATTCTGGGCGGAGCAATCGATCTGTCTCTAAAAGAGCTGTCCCGTCCCTCCCTCGTTTCTATCGACCAAGCTTCCAAAGCTTCTTTCGTTCCAACTTAAATCTCACCCCCCCAACAACCACCCCAACCCATCTCCTTCTCCCTCACCCTTCTCTCTCTCTCTCTCTCTCTCTCTCTCTCTCTCTCTCTCTATCTCTATCTCTCTATCTTGACATTGTCAGCATCGCCACGCGCAGAGGTACCCATTTCGAGCCTTGCGTGTGTTGTTCTTCGAAAATAGTTGAATCTTAATCTTGAAGAAGAGAGAATGATGGGTTTGTTTTGTTTTTGGTTTTGGTAGGGGAAAGAAAGATCAGATGGAGACCACATTGCCTGCTTGCAAATCTTTCGTCACCTCTACCCCTGTAAGTGAATGACCCAATTCCCTTACCCGTTATTATGTCTTTGTCCTCTCTGGGTTCCTTTCTTTCGGGTTTCGCTATCCGGATTTAGTTGTTGTTGTGATGAACTATGGGGGAATGTGGTGATGGTTTGAAGTTTGTATTTTTACTTGCTTTTCTGATGCGTTTTTGGTGGGAGGAGTTTCTGGTGTAAAGTTTTCTTTGTCAAGGAGCGTTAATTAGCTTGCTAGGTTGAAAGCGAGAGCCTTTTGTTGGAGAGAATCTCATATCGGAAGTTGCAAGTGGGTTGCGTTGGTTTATAAGTGCGGAAGATCCGCGTACTCATTGCCTTAAGGTTTTGGGTAGGGTATGGAAATTACTATTTGGTATCAGAGCCGCGCAACCCCCTTCGAAAGCATGAGAGGCAGAGTGAAAACCGTACAAACTTCAGCCCGATGGGCTTCGTTTGAGGGATGTGTTGGAGAGAATCCTACATCGGATGGGTTGGGCTGGTTTATAGGTGTGGACACCTGTTGATCTTTGCTTCATATTGATACGTTCATTTTTAAACTTTGTTCTCTTATTCTTGCCATTTTTTGGATGTGGTGCAGTGACGCTGTACAAGCAATCTAATTAAGCTGCTTTACTTTGCACCAGAGGTGAAATGTTTTCTTTACAGGCAAAAGTAATGGTTGTCTTGTTTCAATCACAGGGATTATTCATGGGGAGAACAAGTGGAATCAAGAGTCCTCAATGTAGCTTTCTTGGGGGAAGCAAGGTTAAGTTTCCTAAGCAAAGAGCTCAGGCTGCAAAAGTTAGTCGCAGAGCTAGCATGAATGGAGCCGTTGGAGTTACATGTAGTGCGCAGAAAATTCTTGTGGCTAATAGAGGAGAAATTGCTGTTCGTGTCATCAGAACTGCTCACGAAATGGGGATACCTTGTGTTGCTGTTTACTCTACCATAGACAAGGATGCACTTCATGTGAAATTGGCTGATGAAGCAGTATGCATCGGTGAAGCAGCAAGTAACCAATCGTAAGTTCTTCTGGTTCATCCTGTGAATTCTTCTATTCATGTGTGAGTTCTGATCGCAGTTCTGTTACCATATGCAATTATCTTTTTTACTTTTTGCGAGCTCCCATAAATTTTTAACCTGAAGAGATTAGTAAGGTCGGCTTTAATGGATGATATCAACAGAATTCTCATCTGTAGAAAATATGCGGGTCTTGAATGACTGGTATTATAATTTGTACAAGTTCTTTAAACCTCTGTGAGCAGATTGCCAACTTAAGTAACTATTTTTGTGTGCAGGAAATGGACCTTATGGAAAATGAATATTGAATAGGAATGTAGAATTTCTTAAGTTGTGTGCATCCTAATCTGCAATATGCTTTAGTATCTTTTTTTAAGAATATCCCAATTCATATCTTTTCCTAATGGTGAGCAATGTGGGGGTTATAATGTCTACGCCAAGCCCTTAAAAAGTACTTTGTTCTGGTTGTTATGTTGCAGCTTGTCCATGGTTATATTTACTTTCTTAGTGGGATAAGAACACAATTATTTATTATGAACTGCTTGTGTACAGATACTTGGTTATGACAAATGTTCTGTCTGCCGCTGTCAGCCGTAAGTGCACAATGCTCCATCCTGGATATGGTTTCCTTGCAGAAAATGCAACCTTTGTTGACGTGTGCAGAGAACATGGAGTAAACTTCATTGGTCCCAATGTAAGTAAAAACAGAAGATTGACGAATGATAAACCGCTGCATTTGACTAAAAGCTTTTGGTACAAAAAATGCGTATTTTACACTCATTGTCAAGTGTAATGAAATTAGAAATGATAATGTGTTTCGGGTCCATTTCAAAGTTGATTTATGTTGAGACTAATTGCGTAATTCATCACTTCTTGGAAACTCCAAAACTCGTTATGCTCCCTAGGTATCTTATTCAGCATAGTCCAGAGAAATAGCTTCCATTTTCTTTGAGGATATCTCTTCCATTATGAACCATGAAATGGAGGCTGACCATCCTAGCTACCAGGAAATATGCCAAAATCTGTGCAGAGAAATGTTCCCTTCTTTTTCTCGATGGCTATGTTCCAAATCATTTGTCAAATTATGTAAATTGGTGGATTGTCTTACGGAAACTTATATCTAATTGCTTGTCAGTCGGACAGCATTCGTGTCATGGGTGACAAATCAACTGCCAGGGAGACGATGAAGAATGCTGGTGTTCCAACTGTACCTGGGAGTGATGGATTATTACAGGTATAATGCATTGGCAGAACTTGGATACCATGGCATCTGGTGTCACAGCTGTTAACAATTTACTGGCACAAATGATTTGGTTAAAAAGTTAATTGTTAATTGCTACTGTAGAGCACAGAGGAAGCAATAAAGCTTGCAGATCAGATTGGTTATCCTGTGATGATCAAGGTATGCAGTTTTCCTGCTTATACTTTCTGAAATTATTATGGTGTTTCTATAGGAAGGAAGGGACGACACTCTTCCTTTCTCTTCAGTTAATGGTTGCTATCTCCTTATATGTTATGAAGATAGATTCTACATCTGACTAGTAATATACTCTTGAAAAGGCAACAGCAGGTGGTGGAGGACGTGGAATGCGTCTTGCCAAGGAACCCGAAGAGTTCGTTAAGTTGCTACAGGTATGTTCTTATTCAAAGTTCTTTGTTTGGGATGCAACTATTGCTTTTACTTCTACCTCATCCAGGTGAATTGAATTATTGACTTTATATCCTACTGCGTAAACAGAACAGTTGATCATATGTAACTTAAAAGTCAACATGGACAACAATATTACTTTGTTATACATGTTGAATACTTGAACTGCTTTATTTTTCATCTCTTAATCATTTGAGCGCGTAGCTTTTAAACTTAGCAAGTGGATATATTAAAGCCCTTAGACTATAAATTATACTAAGCTCCTTATACTTTAGATCATATTCACATCACTTTTTCCTGGAACTTATTTGCATCCTGGTTTGGGGAACATTGCTAAAAGCAAATTGTCAAATCAAACGACAACGAAATGTATTATTTTCTTTTGATATATAATGCCAACCAGAACAAGTAGCACATAAAGACAACTGCTGTTTATTAAATTTCGCAGTGGAACCATATTAAAAATTGATAATTTCTATTTCTTTTCCATGACTTTTGTTAGTTCATTTGACGCTTACATGTATTCTTTTTTACCGAGATAGCAAGCCAAGAGTGAAGCTGCAGCTGCATTCGGAAATGATGGATGTTATTTAGAGAAGTATGTTCAAAATCCAAGGCACATTGAGTTCCAGGTACATCCACCTCAAGGAAAAATCCCTAGCGATTTGATTAGTTAATTAAATTAAATATGGACCAACCTACGGATGTCCATGCTAAAGTTATCAAGCTGTACGAAGTTTATACACTTAAACATGTTAATTTCACCTTTCTAGGTTCATTCTAAATAGCCTAGAAATAGGTTTACAGATGAGTTTTTGTTTTCTTTAATTTGGATCAGCAACTCTTGTGTTGCCATATCTATTGCTGGACTCTCTCATTGTTTTCTTTCAACGTGTGTGTTTTTATTTAGAAGACTCAATCGCAAGAGCTTTCTTGAGGGGGTATTCACCTAACACTTAAACCAAATCCCTTTTGGTCTACTGATAAATTCTGGTCCAAGTCTCACTCGTAGCAATAATGTGCTGCTTGTTGCAATATTGTTCACAGTTATATCTTAAACAAGTTTGAATGATCATTTGCCTTTGGTTGCATGCAGCCCACTCTCAACTTTAAGTAAATTGCTAAAGGCTTATAATTACCTCCATTATGGAACATATTGTAGGTTCTTGCTGATCAGTATGGCAACGTTGTCCACTTTGGTGAGCGTGACTGTAGCATCCAGGTATGGGGATTTGCATGCTGATTAATTGATAACAACCAAGTACCATTACAAAGTGCCGGGCATCTATGCCAATAGGCTTGTTTGGTGACGTAATTAAGTGACAAGTTGGTTCAGTTATTGATCAGAAATATCATTTAGGTATGCATCACTGTGTAAATTTTTTGGATGATATAAAGTTGAAATAATTTGGTCTTCTTAATCTTCATATTATTATGATTGCCAAATATTGACCGACATCATTACTAATCAAGTAAGACTACCTCGTCTACAGAATGCTTAAGTACTAATTGGAGCTTTACTGTCCATGGTTCTGGACAATCATCGTTTGGTCTGAAAGTACCTTCAGTGTCCATGCTTAAGTTTAAGGAGAATGGTTTTTCTTCTTTGGGTTTTCTTCAAGGTCTCCTCAAATTCTGGTATAAAAATCTAGTTCTTGAAGTAACATCAACTGTTTTTCTTAATTCAGCGACGTAACCAGAAGCTACTAGAAGAGGCACCATCCCCTGCACTGACACCTGAACTGCGCAAAGCGATGGGTGATGCAGCGGTTGCAGCAGCTGCATCAATAGGGTACATTGGTGTTGGAACTGTAGAGTTTCTTTTGGATGAAAGGGGGCAATTCTACTTCATGGAAATGAATACTCGCATTCAGGTTAAATCTCTGCAAAAAATTGCAATTGATGGTTATCAGGGTAGAAACAGCGATTTCGTTTGGTTTTCAGTAGGGGTATTACCTAAAAAGGTTCTTTTTGTTCAAAATTATAGGTCGAGCATCCTGTGACTGAAATGATTTATTCAGTTGATTTGATTGAGGAACAAATTCGAGTAGCAATGGGCGAAAAACTCCGTTACAAGCAGGTAATCGTGGTTAGCAAATTTTATGTTGTGCAATGGGCAACGTTTAAGCATCTTCATACTCTGAGTGGGACATTTTATGCAGGAAGATATAGTGCTCAGAGGACATTCAATTGAGTGTCGTATTAATGCAGAAGATGCATTCAAGGGCTTCCGTCCAGGACCAGGTATGTCTGCAATGAAATATATTTAGTGCTCCCCGTACAGCTTAGTTGTTTGATGTTGCTGCTTTCCCTTACTGAATATCATAATTAATGATGTGCCGCATCTCTTAAATTCTGTTTCTAGGAATAGCCAAAGGGCGGTGACAGACATGAATAATGTTAAATTATATTTTACAATCTTCTGGGAACTTGCTTTTTTTTTTGTTTGCAGGGAAAATAACAACGTACTTGCCATCCGGGGGACCTTTTGTTAGAATGGATAGCCATGTTTACCCTGATTATGTTGTTCCTCCGACCTATGATTCTCTTATTGGAAAGGTTTGTTCCACATATTTTCCCTTGTTATGTTACTTTTTATATGCAAGGCACTTTCACGTTGGCTGATGTCAATATTAGTATCTCACTCACGCAGCTTGTTGTTTATTCAATGTGCTCTAGTCGAAGAAGAGTGAATGCCCACAATGTTGTGGCACTTTTGATTTTTTTCAACCTAGTTATGATCTGACTCGCACTAAGATGGTAGGTGTACTACCTAGTTATGATCTGAACATATTTGTGACAAAGTAAATACTACCCGTGGGCTGGTTCATTTTGAGTTATTAAGTTGGCTTTGGTTTTAGCCAAAAGTAGCTGGTGACTGAATGATGAGAGTAGATGGTACTTTCTTATGTACTATTAAGCTGTAAATAATTATTTTTTCAAAACGTGGTATGTCTGGTCCATGAATATCTTCCACAGACATAAATATTAGTTCTGGTTTCTTCTATACGATAATGTTTTGGTGCACCCGTTTGGATAGATGGATCTATGTCATTTTGCTGGACCTTGCTCATTATATCATCAAAACCGATAAAAGCATTTTCATAAGTTTTTGACTAATTTTCCTTGCCATCTACTTGTAGCTTATTGTGTGGGCGCCAACCAGGGAAAGAGCAATCGAGCGCATGAAGAGAGCTCTCAGTGATACTATCATTGAAGGTATGCTTTCACAAGCCAAAGTTGAGCTTGCCTCTGTTGCTGAGCTCTTGTGATTGGGTCACATGATTAATTGATATGAGCCTGTGCAAGCAGAAGAAACCTAGTGTGTTATATTCTTACGATATGATTCGTGTTGGTTATTCAACCCTGTCGTATCGGATCTTGGACAAACTTCCATCTGCTCTACTGAATGGATTCTTGTTCTGAACTAGCCCTTATGTTTTAACTGCTGCAGGAGTTCCCACTACAATAGATTACCACAAACTCATTCTTGAAGTTGAGGTAGGGAACCTGTGCCTTTGCATGTGGATTACCTTGCAATAGTACCTTGTCTTAGCTCTATCAATTCGATGATCAATAAAAACATCTCGTCTTTTTTCCCCACGTTTGCAGGATTTCAAAAATGGCAAGGTCGATACTGCCTTCATTCCAAAGCACGAGGAGGAGTTAAAGAAAGTAAGCATCTATACCACACTATTCCACATTCGAGTTCTTCTTACTAATTTAGGCACGAACGTTAACGGAAAAAGCGGGTTATTTAGTTCGTTGATGTTAGAGCTGCAATTTTACCTCGTCGAGGCTTTCGCTCTCAGTTTTCAGTTAATAACACTTTGGTTTTGCTGTTGCAGCCTCTTGTTGCTATTTAGGCCGTCGTGCTTCGACACAGCAAACATATAGAGCTCTCGTTTTGGTTGCAGCTTCCGGCATTTAATGTGTTAGAGAATCTAGTCTTGGCCCTTCGCAGCACTTTGTTCCGGCTTTCCTATATGGGAAAAGAAATCTACACGCATCGAAGTAGTAGCTATTTGAAGTTTTTGAGGGTTGTATTTCTGCTTTAATTGGATTGAGAACATTAAAAGGACGACATTGTTGTGTGTTTCAGATGGATTCAGATTGGTTGAAATAAGCGTACAAGATCTAAATAAGACACATTCTTAGTTGGTTGATAATGTGAACATTGTTTCTCTTGGCTCCCACAAAAATACTACGAATCCATGATACGCCTTTGCAAATATAATCTTATAATTATCATTTTCAGAAAATGATAACTTGAAAGTATAATATTATTAATATTTCCGAACTTTGAGGGGCAAAAATGTCAATTTCGGGACAGTAAGACTGCGTTATATGGGATATGATTTAAAGTGATATTGGTGTCTTGACTTGAATAAGTTTCGAATCAGTTATGTTTCTTCATCGTTGGTCTGAATGTGAGTCTGGTTCGATTCATTACAACTAAAATTTGTAAAGGACAAATTACGTTCAAGTCCTTCTAATATGATCACCACACCTCATGGTCCCTAGGTTTCCAAAAAAATTATTAAATCATGCTGACATGCTCCGTGTTTGGATTTATTGTATTTTCAGGTCTGTTTAAGTGATCTCTTTTTTTCATGGAAATGACAAAAATACCCTTAAAACAAAAAAAAACCCTACCTTCCTCATCTTTTTCAACACCAAGAATAAATTGATCAACAAATCTCTCCCTATTATACTATATCTCTCTCTCTCTCTCTCTCTCTGAAGTCTGAAGCCCCAAAGTAGAGATTGTTTGTGAGCAAGTGACCAAGGATCTTCAATGGGCGAGTCCAAGGTCGGCTTACCTATGTTCCCTTTCCATGCAGCTTCACATATTCCTGTTACGTGAATCTGTATGCTTTGATGATACTATGTTTTTCTTTTGTCTATACCTTATCCGGATACCCATTCTCTGACACCGTTGTGTTCACGAGGGTTCGAACTTGAGATGACTCTCTAGTTTGATTTGTTTACGAGGGTTCGAACTTGAGATGACTCTCTAAGTTGATTTGTTTACGAGGGTTCGAACTTGAGATGACTACTCTCTGACACTAATTTTGTTTGCAGGATTCCAAACTGCTTTGTTGCAATGGAGTTGATAGGATCAGTCAACTACCTGATTGTATCATCGGTAACATCCTCATCAGGTTGCCTATTGCAGATGCGGCTAGGACTTCTGTCTTGTCAAGAAAATGGAATCATGCATGGACTGATTTTGATTTTGATTTTGACTTTTTCTCGAAGATGAAGACACTCCCAGAATTGGTTACTGTTATTTATGGCAATACTAATGCTTCACTTGGGACCGATTGTCGGATTCAAACTTTCAATACCTTTTCCGACAAAAATCGCCAAGATTGATCGCGTGTTTCATTTCCTGTCTGGGAAGGGTGTTCAAGAATTAGGAGTTTGCTGATGAAAAAGGAAAAGGTTATCGGAACTTGTCAGCTCGCTACATGTTACCTTCACATTTTTATTCCTGTCTTCAGAAACCTTAATAGCCTTACTCTGGAGTATTTGGAACTTAATAACAATGTGTTTGAAGATTTCACCTCCAAGTGTTCACTAATTGAATAATTGAATATTCCCTTGCAATTTCATAGTCTTTCATCATCAAGATCAACTCTTCAAACCTGAAGTGCTTCCACTTCAATGGCATTGGGTCAGGCTTTTGATTCTTGTTTTATTTACTTCCTTTGCATATGGACTCACCTTACAACGCAAATGGGATGGAGAATCCCTTCAAAAGCTTGGAAGCTAATCAATCACTTTGATTTTTTTTTTCGTGCAAGAAATGTCAGATTGTAACATTTTCCGGAATTGTAGACCATGACGCAGGAATGGACTTTGTCGAACTTCTCTTGTTAAAATCACCTGAACTCGTGGCAATGATTCTCTTTAGCGTACCATGATGCACTTGACGAACGGATGAAGATTCTAACAAAAGTGGCCCGGTTTCGAAGTGCATCAGCTGCAGCAGAGCTGTACTTTTGTTGACTAGGAGTAGAGAATCCCTTCAGGAGCTTGGAAACAAATCACCTTGATTTTCCTCCGAGCAAGAAACTTCAGGTTGTATCATAGCAAGAGTTGTAGATCGTGACTCGGGAATGGACCTTGTCGAATTTCTCTTGTTAAAATCACCTGATCTCAAGACAACCTATATTGAAACCCTTGGGCGAGCGAGGCCTAACGAACTGCTGAAGATAGTGACGAAAGTGACCCGGTTTCAACGTGCATCATCTGCAGCAGAGATCGACTTTCGTCGACCCAGAGTAGTGAATCATTTTTTTCACTGTTTAGGGTAGTGTTGCTGCTTGTTCGTAAGGAAGGTTACTCTCAATGCTGAATGCTTGAACTTGTCGAATTATCTTGTAGTTTCTCTTGTCTGGAAAACTGTTACCATCCCACCGCATCTGTGGCCCCATGTCTTGTCTTTGTTGTCGCACCCACTTGAATTCGTACTGACAAATTAAGTTGCTGCAAATATCAGTTTGGTCTGCAGGCTTGCAGCTTTCGACGACAATACATTACAAACCGTTGACTTCTCCACCGCACTCTTCGTGTTTTTGTTTCTAGGAGATCCGTTAATTTTTCCCTTCATGAGCTACATCCATCGATGATCTCGTTCTATAACTTGTCCTAGCCGATGATTAACTCTGCAGCTTCATTCTTGGACCGGTAAGAGGATTCAAATGCACTAAAAGCTTAGAACAAGACTCTGGGGTAACTTACATTGCCCCTCGCCAGTCGTGCCGTATTCTCTGGTCGAATGCACCATATGTATGTTGTAGCATACATATTGCTGTTGCTTCTCCAGAAGCCAGACCATACAGATTCCATATAACACTAAAATGCATGGGAAACAAAATATCGGTGAAGCACGAACTTTATATAAAATTGCGCATACTCTGTTGTATGTCTGATCTCTTATTACAAAATTCCAAAACAGAAAATAAAAAATCCTACACTTCAAGTGTACCAGAACTGCTCAGAAAAAGAATTAATCTAGTCTAAATGTCCCTTGGTAAAAACGAAGAAGAGAGTATTACGTAAGAAGAGTGGATTTCTGGAATTAGAGCTAATGAATGTCAAAAAAATGATCTTAAAATGAACCTATGGTAAATTCTCATTGTACATTTCCTTTCCTCTTCTTCCGTAGCTCATGGAGAAACTTATTTACATCGCTGGAGGACAGATGCTCCTTGACGCGAAGAAGTAAAAAACATGAATGGCGGAATCCTGCCTCCCTTTGTCAGCTTCAAGCTCTGTTTATACTTGTAATTGGCTCTCGAGTGGTTTTGTAACTTGGGGGATAAACAATTAGTTGGAGACAGTAACTGTATCAATTGTCCCACATATCCTGAAGATACTCCTGGCACTTGCTACAGCAGCTACTATTAACAAATGAATCATGGATGACCCTTTTGGATCTTTTAGGACTCGACCCTTCGCCAATGTCCGAGGGCCCTTTGTTCTTCTTAAGGATGTGCCTGTACTCCAGCACAACTTGCTCGAAAACTTCCACCTCGAACATGTTGAGCTTGATCTGGGGTGTCATTTTATCTCTAACATAGGCAAATGCCAGTTGGTCTCTTGGGTTGAATGCTTCCAGCTCATTGAACAAAAGACACGAGAAAAGATTGTTGCTCTGCCCATGTTTCCTGAGAATTAGGGCACTATCTGGTACATCTGTCACAACAAAGACAACATGGCAGAGTTAGTTCCTTTCTTTTGAAAATACACATTAACCATCTAATGAAGGAACGCATCCATTTTTCTATTTGTGTTGTTCAAAGCCAATATTCAAGGATGCATCATCTCCAGCATGCACCGAATTATAGATGTATAGACGAACTTGATGGAACTGCCTTGAATCTTGCACTCAAGACTTGTCTCCTAGAGACATCTCAATTTATTTGGAACCTATGAAAGTTTGATAGATAATTTGTTCTTCAATTGTCCAGAAGTCAAATCTAATACATATATATACCTTTCACACCTAATAATTAATTAAGTGCTAATTGTACAACTCTTCCACACTAAGCTATAATGGGATATAATTTTTCATTCCTCCAGTTAAATGCTCTTGTGGCTATAAGCTTCTCTTGTAATGACATGCCGTTATGTTTTCCCATAATGTTACTTTTGTCTGGGACCATTATATCGTTTCAATAAACTGTAGAGCTATAATATCTGTTTCATGCTAAGGTCTATTACAATTAAACAGCTTCTGTGCTCAATTTAAATTATTCAGACTTCGGTCTCTTACTAATCACTCACTAATATCTCCAATAACCTTCTAGTATCTAATTCTAAAAAAACTTCTAGAATACAATCAATGAACCTTTTTAACATGTCTGGTGCTTGAATAATCAAAATAACTCTCCCAATACTTACCCGAGGGGTATGGAAGCTTCTTGCTTGACCATGGTTGCAAACCGTATTCACAGTAAGTCTCCATTTGGTTCCTCAAGCCATCAATATCCGACCACTTCTTCCACCTAGCAGTCGCCAGTGCCTCTTCCATAGTATGCACGAAAAAGGGATGCTTTGAAATGGCCATGTCTACATTCTCTGACACCAGTAATGAATGTATCAACAACAACGGATCCACCATTAGCTGCAACTTCGCATCAACCCATATGCTGAACTTTGAACTTGGAAAGAGCCTATGAACCAAATACTTAGGTATCACTCCATTCATAGCTGGGTTTTGATACAAGTACTTGCTAGACACCTTAACAATCCTCCACACTCCCAGAGTATGTTTCGATCCGGACTTGCCCGAGACGAGCTGGTGGTTCTCCAGCCCCTTAAAGGTGACATCATCCACAAACATGAAGAAACACACATTGTCCAAGGTTTTTGATCCGAGGCTTCTCGGCTGACGAACCTTGTCATGGTCATTGAAGATTGCTGAGACTACAACAACACCGTCGCACCTCTCCATCGCAATCTTATCTGAATCAAGCATACACAAGCCACTAAATTTCAAGCCCCCAACAAACAAGCCACCCACATTGGAAAACATTAAGACCAAAATTACCAGAATCACTGATGGGAAATTTCTTGAAGAAGCCACAGGGAACCTCCTCACCAACTTTAGAGTGATCGAAATGGGAAAATCTCATCTGGGTAGTAAAATTCCCACCAAAAGACTCCGCCTTTCGGTTCATATACCTCAATTCCCCGGCCGATGAGCTCCGACACAATTCTTCAATTTCCTTCACAACCAACCAGTAATCTACAGCCAAATCCAAAACCCATCAGCGAAACCTAAAGAAAATTAAGAGGAAAGAAAGAGACAAGTTTGCCTACCGGAGAAGTAGACGGGGGAGGAGCAATTGGAGCGGTGGGTCGGAATGGCGTACTTGTGCTCGCCGTAGGAGGAAGGGTAGGAGAAGAGAGGGGATTTGATGGGCTCGAATGGAGAAGATCTGAAGAGGCATTTGGTGGGCTTGAGGGAGTTGTAGAGAGCTAAGGACATGGCCGCCGACATGTAAAGAAGAGAGACACAAAGTAGTTTCGATTGGAAGATTGGAGGAGGACTCATCATCAATCTTTGTCTTTTCCAAACCTTCCTCATTCTTCGATTACTTTTTGGGACAAGTTTAACTTCAGTACCTCAACAGAGGAGGTTAAAAAAAACAGAGGTTGGTTGGCTAGTGAAATAGTGTTTTTTTCCCGTTGCAACGCTTTTTTTTTTTTTTAATCCTATTTTAATCCTATTCTATTACAACATGTACTCCGTTGCAATGCCTTTAGTTAGATATCTCGCTATGATCTTCGAGTCTGTCTCCCTATCAGCTTCGGGATGTTCTTGCTCCATGTAAGGTTGAGTCCTCGTCACATAGCCCAAAATTTTAGTATCAAATCTAACCATATTAGTATAAATAAGGACATTCAATGTTGAATTCTAAATATAAGAATTTTCTCAAAAAATAAAGAATTTTAATCACCTACCTACTATGGCCCTGATACAAATTTACTAGTCATGATCCGGTTTTTATACCATAACCATCGCTTCTTTGATTCAAATCCGACCTTATTCAAGACTAATTAAAATAAAAAAATAATTAATTCAAAAGAAATTCAAATGATGTGTTTGTTCTATAATAATAAAAAAGATTCGCGTTTTCCTAAGGTGAATTTGCTACTCTATCAATAGTTACTACAAAAAAAAAACAATAGTTACTAATGCCTTATATGATGCATCCAAATGAACTTAGTTTAAAAAATAAAATCAATTGGTATTTATTTTAAATACACTTCTCATCCGACTATTTTAGGTTTTTTTTTCTTTCAAAATGGCGTTACTGTTCAATTTTTTTTGTCAAAATAGTATCAAAAACTCAAAAATTTCAGAAAAGGTGTCCATGGTAGATCACCTGACCAAAATACGGCCCGTGTATACCAGTACGCTAATTTTTTTTTCGTGTCTCGGTAGACGGATAAAACACCCGTGTACTAGTATACTTATACTCTAAAAATCAAAAAATGGGCTGTGTTTTGGACTAATACATGAGTTTTTTATCCGTGTTTTGATTTGTTTTTTAATATATATCTAAAAAAATTATGTGGATTCAAATTAAATTACTCGAATCGGATATACGAGTACCAAGATATTGCTCGTCAAAGTTTTTTTTTACATAATCTCTCAATTTAAATTTTTAAAATTTTTTAAAATAAAAAAATAAAAAAATAGAAAAAAACACGAAAAAAGAACCGTCTTTTGTAAATTCAAAACATTCAAATTAAGAGAATTTGTACATGTGTGGCTAAGAGATAAATAGTTAAACCGACTTTTCAACTTCGGGTTTAACCCGGATCATGTGACGAGAGGTTCAACCACCGCTTCGAACCAGAACGTCTACAAAACATATTTTAATTTGGGTAAATTACATTTGACCCCCTGTAGTTTGGCATATTTAACGCTCACACCCCTATTTTTTGCAAATCGATTTAAAAACCCCTACCGTTTGAACAAATTGTACAATTTCCTCCCTCATGCCGGAATCAGCCTTTTTTTCGACGAGAAGGCACATGAAAAGACTAAAATACCCCCTTTCACTTTTAGCCATTTTTTTCCTTCTTCCACTTACCCTTCTACTTGCTGAAATGGAATCTTGTGCCCAGAAACTCAAATCTAAGAAGAAAAAAAATTAGATCCTCCAATCCAAACTAATTCCAAAAGAATTAAAAACGAAAGAACATTAATTTTGAAGTTTCTCGACAAGAACTACTCGACCACTCAAACCAATCCCTAAGGCTTCACCACACTTGATCTGACACTTCGTCTCCGAGGAGTATGACGCTGGTAGAGAAAGAAAAGCATGTGAAGAACTTTTTTTGGCTGGTGGGGACCACCTGGGAGAGAGGGCCGATCCCGCTCCCTCTTCTGAGGCCCGTCAGAACTCTGAGGACCACCTATCGCTAAATCGGCCAAAAGGAACTTCGTCGCGCAAGGGAACAGCAAGTTGTTGGCCTCCACGAGCTGGCCTTTGGCTTCACCGCCGATGATGGTGTTTAGGGTCGGGAGAAGAACTAACCTCTAAAATATGCTAAGCCCACAAATTGAAAACCCAAAAACCCAAATTGAAAACCCAGAAAACCCAGAAGCTACAGAACATCAAGCAAGGAAGGAAGGTCGTCAACGTTGACACCTCTTCTAACTTGTCCGGCGGTGTTCATTCATTCTCCCTCATCTCTCCCTCGTCCGCTGTCTCCGGCGATGGTTTTTTTCTTAATACTATTGGGTTTTTTCTTAATAGGTGGTATTAGTTGTTGCTGTGCTCTAGAGAGGAAAAGTCCAAGATGTAGTTCATTCTCCCCGCCGTAGATCCAGCTCGCAATTGCAATGTTCGCCAACTCTTCTCTGATACCGATGGAGAACAACTCGTCATCGATACCGGCTCGGATTACGAAATATTCCCTGGGTTCGACGAGCTTAGTAATAGCTTCATCACCTCTGGAATTTCTAAAATACCATTAATTAATTTAGGAGTTGAGGTCGGAAGGGGAGAAAGCATTCTCTCTTAGATTTGAGTTTTTGGGCATGGAGGATAGGTTTAGTTTTGATTTTGGTTTATGGGATTTCTTTGTTTGTGTTTGGATTGGAGGATCTAATGTTTTTTTTCTTAGATTTGAGTTTTCGGGCACAAGATTCCATTTCAACAAGTAGAAGGGTAAGAGGAAGAAGGAAAAAATGGTTAAAAGTGAAAGGAGGGAGGGGCATTTTAGTCTTTTCTCGTGCCTTCTTGCCGGAAAAAATGCCGATTCCGACATGAGGGGGGAAATTGTACAATTTGTTCAAACAGTAGGGGTTTTTTAATTGGTTTGCAAAAAACGGAAGTGTTAGCATTAAATATGCCAAACTACAGGGGCCAGATAAAATTTACCCTTTTAATTTTTAAGGGCATGTTTTAAATGTGGGGTTTCTCCCTCTATTTTTCCCCACGGTCTTTATCCTCGAACCCTAACTAACCCAATCCTCACCCTACTTTCTGTCTCAAGCCAATCAAGTAGACTGTTGGGGAGCAAGTGGCGAAGGATCTTCTTCGATGGGCAAGTCCAAGGTCGGCTTCTCTATTTTCCCCTTTCCAATCAGCTTCACTGTTTGTTTTTTCTGTTCCGTTAAATCTGATGCGTTTTCAAGGGTTCGAACTCGAGATAACCCCTTGTTTGTTGGTTGATGATGTTATGATGTGTTGATTGAAAGAGGAACTAATGCTTTTGACACTGTATGTGTTCGCTGTGTGTCGAACGCTTATCGCCCTAACGACTGTCCGGAGAGCTCAACATTTGTGTTATTGGATGGGGTCTTAGCCAATGTTTGTTTCAATTTCATAAGCGTGCTCAAATGGACGAGGCTAGCAGAATCGTCTCCGCGGATAGGATAACACAACGAGGCTGACTCTCTCTCTTTTCGAGGGATCTGTAGATTGTAATCTATCTTGCTTGCTTGCTGCGAAATGCTGCTCTATGACCGAATAATACTGTCATTCTATTTTGTTTCGTTGATGGATCAGACCACTTTGTTTTGGTCTTGATCAG
Source organism: Hypericum perforatum (assembly GCA_012979155.1). NCBI lineage: Eukaryota > Viridiplantae > Streptophyta > Magnoliopsida > Malpighiales > Hypericaceae > Hypericum > Hypericum perforatum. The sequence goes on from SOPF01028520.1 coordinate 623,042, forward strand.
CTCTGGTTTGGTAATCTCAATGTGAATGTAATTTCTTTGCAGGGACGTAAACTTCTTTGTTACACCAGGCCCAGAGTGGATAGAATCAGTCAACTACCTGACAATATCATCGATAATATCCTAATCAGGTTGCCAATTGCAGATGCGGCTAGGACTTCTGTTTTGTCAAGTAAATGGAAGCATGGATGGCTCAGCATATCTAAACTGAAATTTGATCACGAATTCGTCTCTAGGTTGGAGGAGGTCGATCGCCAAAAATTAATCATGATTATTTATGGCATTCTAATGCTTCACTTGGGACCTATCATTGGATTCAAACTTCCAATAACTTTACCGGACAAAACCACCTCTGATATTGACCGTGTGTTTCATTTCCTATCGAGGAAGGGTGTTCAGGAATTGGACGTTTACATTCAAGAAGAAAACAAATATTCTGAAATTTCAGCTGCCTACGTACTACCTTCATATATTTATTCATGTCTTCAACTAAGGTGTTTGAAAATAGCTTTTTGTACTATCAATCCGCCTTGTAACTTTGGAGGGTTCAGAAACCTCATTAGACTTGAGCTGAAACAGTTGGAACTTGCTAACAGCGTGTTTGGAAATTTCTTCTCCAAGTGTCCTCTACTTGAAGAATTGATCATCTTGTGGTGCAACTTCACAGAGTCTTCTGTTGTCAAGATCAATGCTTCAAACCTAAAGCGCGTTCATTTTGTTAGCCATGGGGCATGCCTTTGTTTCACGTCTGCTCCTTTGCTCAAGTCCCTGACACATCGATGCTCAATATGTTTTCACCCCAGCAGCAGATGTTTTGATCTTGAAGGAGCAGAGAAGTCATCTCTGGATGACTTTTGCATTGCTATGCCGGCTTTGGAGTCCTTGGTTGTGGATTATTGCTTCCGGCAGGTAAAATAGAACCATTTCCTTTACTTTTGGCTTACATCTCATTTGGTATTAAACGTTAGACTGAACATTCTTCTTCTACTTTATCTAAGTCCCTTGAGGTTCGTAAATGTGGAAGTCATCCGAAATGGTTACACAGTTTGAAATCTCTTGAAGTACATGATGTCCGCCTTTGGAACATGGACGAAGTCACATCTTTACTTGGGTTGATTCGTAGCGCACCGAATCTGAAGGAACTACTTATTAAGGTTAGTTATATTCTATCCTTAGAACCTTGTTCTTCTTGTTGCGTTTGAATATGCGCAAATCTGTAATTGTTTTTTCCAGCACCAGAAAGGACGATTCAATTTTTATATGCTGAAGTTGATGTCTTAACATATCAGATTCAAATTTTTTTGCTCCATATATTTTCTTTGCAGGTGAACCCATATTACGACATGGATGGGATGGAGAATCCCTTCAGAAGCTTAGAAGCAAATCGCCTTGATTTTCCCCGTTGTAAGAAACTTGAGGATGTATCATTGGAGGAAATTGAAGATTGTGACCAGGGAATGGACCTTGTCCAACATCTCTTGTTACATTCACCTAATCTCAGGACAATGTTTATTGCAACCCTTGATGGTGCAACTCCTGACGAACGACTGGAGATTCTAAAGAAAGTGACTTGGTTTCGACGTGCATCAACTGCAGCAAGGATTGATTTTTGTTGACCATGAGCAGTGAATCATTTTGGTTGATGACTTGCTTATCACTGTTTAAATCGTCGAATCATCTTGTAGTTTCTGTTATTTTGAGAACTGCTACTATCCCACTACATCAGTAGAGGTTGGTAGTATGGCGATACCCTGTAACGACAGAGAATAACTGCCTCTGTTTTATCTGGTGTGTTGTGGTATATTGGAAGAGAGAAGAGGAGGAATTCTCTACTCAATTTTGTTTTTGATATTGTGACTTGACAATGAATTATAGACACTGATATGATAACAATTTCAATTAGTTTTTGTTTTTCTAGTTCAGACCATGATTTTGTACACGTATACTACTGGACGGATTAAACCGAGTTTGATTAGGTTGACATCTTTGAAAAGTTTTAAAAGTGTAGATCAAATGTGAATAGTGAAGTTAGGATGACTTCATCGATTGATTTAAAATAATGATTATTTGTCGAACATAAATTAGTTTTGAATAGCTAAAAAGAGTGAGTTGAATAAACAAATTCAACTTCATCGGTTCATCTTTTCTTGTGAAATTTTTTATAAATAGAGTCAATCATTATCAATAATTGAAAATTTCCCTAAACTAATTAACATTTTTGATTTACATAAAATAATTTATTATTTTAGATAAGTACATATATTTTACATACTAAATAAATTAAAAGGGCAAATTACCCTCAGGTCCCTAGTCTTTAAAAAAATTTCTATTGGGTCCCTCCTGTTACATAAATGATTAATCCGTCCCTGTTTTATTCAAAAATGTTTGTCTCGGGTCCCCACCGACCAAATCAAACTTTTTTTAACTTTTTGTCATGTGAAATGACTATTTTACCCTTCACAAAATGACAAAAATATGATAAAATTTGTCATTTTGTGAAGGGTAAAATAGTCATTTCACATGACAAAAATTTTAAAAAAAGTCTGATTTGGTCGGTGGGGACCCGAGACAAACATTTTTGAATAAAACATGGACTTAATACTCATTTATGTAAAAGGAGAGACCCAATAGAAGAATAATGTAAAGACTAGGAACCTGAGGGTAATTTGCCCAAATTAAAATGTAATAAGTCTCTACTGTAAGTTGTTTTAATGTATTAGTACATCCGGCTGAATTTTCTTTTTTAGAATGAAACATTTGTCTAATAATGTAAAAGTCAACATGCGGTTTAACTTTCGGCCTTTGTATCGTTTTATAGAGCCATCATTATTGAATTTAACCTTGAACAACCACTTACAACTTATAGCATTCTTCCTCGGAGGTAAATCAACTGCTGTCCATGTTTTGTTTCAATGGCTTCCAGTTCCTCCTTCATAGCTTGCCTCCATACTTCAGAATTCTTTGCTTCTTCATAGTTGGAAGGTTCTCTACTTGCTTCAATAGAGGTTAGAAAGCATATGTGTGTATTGAAAATAGAGTTATAGGAAATGAACCTGTCCATTGGATACATTTTGACATTCAACCCTTTGTAGTTGACAGGTTTTTTAACCCTTTGGGACCTTCTGACCCATCTTTCTTGATCTGAGTTGGTTGTTTCAGAACTCTCTCTAGCAGGTCTTAGTTGAGTTGTGCCTTCATTTCCAAACCTTCCTCTTGGAACCTTTGAATTCTTGTGATAAGTGCGAGGAAGGAAGGAGGGAGAGGATTTGATTTCACCTGCCTGATAAGGTTCATGTTGCTGCTGCTACTGCTGCAAGTCAGTTTCCACTTTAGTGTTGGCTTGTTCTAGGTCATGATAGTCATCTGAAGTGGGATCTTGATCAGCAGGGCAATTTGCAGTGTGCATGTCTTAATATGAGACACGGATCCTGTTAATGTCTTGAGTTTCATTCTTCCTTGTCTCCCCCTGAAACTCATTAGACATCTCAGCAGGTAATTTAAGGGTATAATATGCTTTAGATTCCACAAAATTCACATCTTTAGTGAGGAACTTTTGTTTAGTTTTAGGATTGAAGCACTTATACCCTTTAGTTACAGAGGAATAACCCAAGAATATGCACTTTTCAGCTCTAGGGTCGTGTTTGTCTCTTTTGTTCCTAGGAATTAAAGCATAGCACACACAAACAAAAGTCTTTAAATGCTCAATATTGATTGATCTCTAAAATAATAGCTCAAGAGGGTATTTAAACTTCAAGTTCTTGCTTGGAGTTCTGTTAATTAACAGGAAGTGAGAAGAGCATCAGACCAGTAAGATTTTGGGACATTCATTTGAAATCTAATTGCACAAGCAACCTCAAGAAGGTGCCTATTTTTCCTCTCAACAACCCCATTTTGTTGGGGTGTATAGGTGCAAGATTTTTGATGAATGATGCCCAATTCTTTAAGCAAATTTGCCATGCTAAGATACTCTGTGCCATTATCAAATCTTAGGATCTTTATCTTCTTATTGAACTGAGTTTCAATCATGATTCTAAAATCATTGAATCTGTCCAGAACTTCAGTCTTGTGTTTAAGAAGATATATCCAAGTAGTTTTTTAGTAATGGTCTATGAACGTGACAAAATATTTAAAACCATCATAGGAAAGATTTGGAGAGGTCCATAGATCAGTATGCACTAACTCAAAAACACCATTGTATTCAGTAGATGAACATGAGAAAATATTTCTGGTTGCTTTTGCAAGCTTACAACTAGTGCAACCGTGAGCAATGGTTAATTTACAATCCAAAAGTTTGCTCAAAACAATATCTGATGGGTGTCCTAGTCTATAGTGCCAAGTCTCTATGCTTCCTTGTGTGTGTGTACTCAAAGCGACATCATCATTCTGAGTGGATGCAACTAAGGAATCTGACCCTTCTAAGACATAAAGACCATTGCTCAACTTTCATGTTTTCATGTCAAACTCGCTATTTTCATGTCCTAAAAAAAACATGAATAGGGTCAAAAATCACTCTACAACTTAAGTCTCTAGTGATCTCACTAACAGACATAAGTTTAGCAGAGAGTTTTTCAATGAAAAGCACTTTGGACAAGTACTTTGTATGTAAGAAATCAGTTTTCCCCATTCCAGAAATGGCAAGTTTGTCTCCATTGGTAACAGAGACAGTGAAATTTTGAGGGTTTTCATTGAAATCAGTAAGATCCAGCATATCAGAAGTCATATGGTGACTAGCCCCAGAGTCAATGATCCATGAGCAAGTAGGTGTCTTAATGACAGAATAGGTGACAGTAATTTTGTTACCAGTGTCTGGTTGTCTAGGAGTGAACTGAGGTTCTCCTTGACCTTGATTGCTGCTACTGGTGCTGGGATTGAAGTTGTAGTCCCTGAGTTTCTGCAGGACTTGTTGTATGATCATTTCCACAGCTCCAGCTTGGTTTTCTCCAGTTTTGATTTGATCTTTGGCCTGGTTTCCTGTTGCTGGTGTTTCTCTTTGACCTCCTGCAGAAAAATTAGCAGTAATTTGCTTTTGTGGTCTCAAGTGCGGGTATAAAAACCAGCACTTGTCTTGTGTATGGCCTGTTTTTTTACAGTTTTCGCAGTAGAGGTTTGTCCTATTGGACTTGCCTCCCCTGCTTCTGGTGCTTCCTCTGAAGCTTGATGATCCTCTGTTTTGGGAAGAGTAGAACACGCTGGCTTCAGCTTGTTCCTCTTTTCCTTTGTGACTGACCATCACAAGTTTTCTGGTCTCCTCTTGCTGCACTCTGGAGACCACATCCTCAAAAGAGGTTAGGTCTAAAGAGGTCAGAATTTTATCTATCAAGTCTTCAAATTTAGGCTTGAGTGAAACAAGAAGATCAAAGATCTTATCTTGTTCCACCCTCTGCTGAATAATTTCGGGGTCACTTGTAGGTGGCCTGTAAATCTCGAGTTCATTCTACACAATTTGGAATTTCCCAAGATGATCAATAAAGGGAAGATCCCCTTGCTTGCCTTCAGCAAGTTGCTTTTTAAGCTCATAAACCTTAAACAGGTTTTTCTGATTTCCATACATTCTCTTTAGAGCATCTCACAAGTTTTTTGACGTACTTGCATGAGCAAATATGTTGTAAACTTTAGACTCTAAAGAGCTGTGTATCAACCTTATGATCAAATGATCATTTGCTTCCCACATATAGAACTCCTCGCTCTCTTTGTTTGTTGGAGCAAGGACCCTGTCAGTGATGTAATCCATCATATGCTTAATGTTGAGGGTCATCCTGGCAGCAGTGGCCCAAGACAAGTAGTTGTGCCCATTGAGGAGAGTGGAAGTGAATTTTATATGTGTGCTGTTGTCACTTTCAAAGGAAGTGATCTTTATGGTGTTTGTAGTTTTGATAGTTGCAGTGGAATCTGCAGCTGGGGTTTCAACTGGGATTTCAGCCATTTTATGGGAAGGTTTTTAATGCCTAAGCTTTGATATCATGTAAATTTAGGTGAGTAGAAATAAATGCTCTTTAACCAACCTGATTTTATTAAGGGTAAATTGCCCTCCCGTCCCTCTCTTTTGCTTAAATTACTATTTTTTCCCTACTGTTTCAAAAATGATGATTTCGTCCTCCAGATTTGATTTAATAGCACTCTAAGGTCCCTGGTGCCGAAATTGGAAAATTTCTCCGGCGACCAGGGGCTTAAGATTACGAAAATACCCTTTTCCTTTGAAAAGTAAAAAAATAAATTGAAATACAATCGTAATTTGTATTGAGCTGAAATTTTGCATGAAGCATCCTAAAAATACACAAGATTTACGTAAAATATTTCAGAAATTTTGGAGGCACAGAAGTATTTTTTTTATTTTTTAATATGCCAAAATTTTATAAAATCATATAAAATAGAAAATTTGTCTAATTGGGCTAAAACTTGTCTCATGTGTCTTTAAGCATCTTTACGAAATTTAGGAATATGTGGGACAAGTTTTAGCCCAATTAGACAAATTTTCTATTTTATATGATTTTACAAAATTTTGGCATGTTGAAAAATAAAAAAAATACTTTTGTACCTCCAAAATTTCTGAATTTTTTTGCGTAAATCATGTCTATTTTTAGGATGCTTCGTGCAAAATTTCAGCTCAATACAAATTACGATTGTATTTCAATTTGTTTTTTTATTTTTCAAAGGAAAAGGGTATTTTCGTAATCTTAAGCCCCTGGTCGCCGGAGTTTTTTTCCGATTCCGGCACCAGGGACCTTAGAGTGCTATTAAATCAAATCTGGAGGACGAAATCATCATTTTTGAAACAGTAGGGAAAAAAATAGTAATTTAAGCAAAGGAGAGGGACGGGAGGGCAATTTACCCTTTTATTAAACTCATGAAGAATATTTATAGGAGAGAGTTACAAAGTAGGAGGCAAGTACAAAGGAAGCTGATTTGACAGCAAAGTAGCCGTTACAACAGCAACGGCTATTGTCCTCTTCCTAACTAACAGGGAAGAGGTAGTTACATAAGGGGGAAAGATTGAAAAGCAACTAGACTAAGCTGATAAAGATCGTATAAACATAAGCTTCAATCTTCAATAAGAACACCACAGCTGATGAGCACTAATACCTGCAAACAACTTAACAAATCAGGAAGCATAATTTATTCAACAGTTTGAAAATGGCTCATTGTACCGTCATCCCTCCTTGTGACTTTGGAGGTTTCAGAAACCTCTATAGCCTTGAGCTGGCGTATTTGGAAATCACTACCTGAGAGTTTGATAATTTGATCTCCAAGTGTCCAGTCTTGAAGAGTTGAGCATCGAAAACTGTTTTTTCTTGGAGTATTCCATCATCAAGATCAACGCGTCGACCCTAGTGTGCTTCCATTTTGATGGCGTTGGATCATGCTTTCGTTTCACATCTGCTCCTCTACTCAAGTCTAGATCCTTGAGGTTTGCAATATGTCTATTAAATATGGAAGATGTCCGAAGTGGTTACACCACGTTGGCATTCTGGAACATGGACGAAGAAGTCACATCATTACTTGGGTTGATTTATAGCTCACCTAATCTGAACAAATTAGAGATTGAGGTCATTTTAGTCTCGCTGTAACTGCTAAAATCAGTTTTTCCTGTCTCGGTCTTTTGTATTTTTGTCAATAGATAAATTTAGGTGATTTGGTCTAAATTTTCGGATTCTTGATGACAATAAGATTCTAAACTTCCCAATACAAATTTAAAGTAAGACCCATTTTTATTCTTCTACACTTGCATTGATATTTTGTCTAGTCCTTGTTGCTGCTGTCAAGGCAACCATTCTGTGACACCGAACTTGTCATGTTTTTTGTTTCTAGGAGATCCGTTATTTTTGTCCGTCCACCTTTTCATCCTTGGGTTCTCTCCTTTATTAGCTACATCCATCAAGTCTTCTCCGGTCGTTTTTCAGGCGGCCCAGCTCACTGCAGCGCCAAAGGAAACAGTCACGGTTTTTATTTATGTTGTGACATAATGGAGGGTGAGAAGAGGAGAAATTCTTTCTCCGCGTAAACTTTTACCTTCTAATCTCATCTCAATTTTTTTAAATTATTAGTCAAGGGTACAGAAGAAGAAGTGTTATTTGGCCGGGAAAAATATTCTTTTAGAAAATAATCACCTGAGATAATATCATTAAGCGAATTTGCATTTTTAGCTTTGCATTTTTAGCTTCAAGTGACCAGAATAATTTCCATTGCCCCTTCTCTCTCCGGTCATTTGTCAGGCGTTGCAGCGACAGAGGAAATTGGCCACGGTTTTGTTTTATCTTGTAGCATAATGGAGGGTCAGAAGAAGAGGAATTATCTCTCCCCCTCCCTCTGAGTGTGTTTTACAGGTTCTTAAAAACGACTCGGAAGTCGACTCGGAATTAGATTTGAATTTTTTGATCGACCGGTCTAACTGTTGGTTGGATTGAATTTTTTTTTTATTTTTTTGAAATATATATAAGGTTTATTAGTAAATAATTTTATAATAAACTAACAATAACACAATAAACATATCAATTTTTATAAAATATACCAAATAAAGTATACATAAAATTGGGTAATCTCAAATCGAAAATAAAACTATTAAAAAATAAATATTTTTCGGTCAAACTGTCCAGTCAGACCAAATTTTCCGGGCGTACCGTCCGATCTGACCAAAATTCGAGCGATTTAGGTATTTTTTATAAAAAGGAACGGACTGAAAGATGATTCGTGGTCCGACCGTATTTTTTAAAACCTTGTTTTTTTACCTTCTAGTCTACCCAATTTTTTGAAATCATTGGTCAAAATATACAAAAATTGTTATTCAAACTCAAAAAATATCATTTTAAAAAGATCATAACATGAGATAATATCATTTCACGATTTTTTTACAAGTTACCAAAATTAACTAAATATATAAACAAAAAATTACTTATTTTTACTCATGTAAAAAAAGTATATTATGTATATTTAAATGATCTAAAATTTAATTATATTATTCATATTAACATAAGTACTATACTCAATTGAATTTTTTTATTACAACAATAAAATAATCACAACAATGGTTTGAAAATGATTTAGACTAATGCTGTAAAAATTATTAAATAACCAACTCTGTAAAAAAATTAAATATATTTTATTCTACAAAATATATAAAAATATATTTACCTATTAAAAATATTATTTTATACAAAAAAATTAAGATCAAAACTTGATTTTTTTTTCAAAATAATGTTAATTCTTAGACATATTACATCTTAACATTCCCTGAGAACGAATTTTTTTTTTTTACAAAATTGTGGAAATATCAATTAAGACAGAATTTATAATCAGTCATGTACTAAATTGTACTTGTCCAAAAAAAACCCAACTCTTTTTAACCTGCCAAGCAAGATATATATGCTCCTTGACCTACCGCCATTATCCCAGACGATCCCAATCTTTAGCTCTTCCGTTTGGGTGTTCATATCTTCAATGAGCAATTCAAAGGTCGCTTTCTCTTTTCCAGTGATTTCCCAACATATTGACATATATCACGACAGTGTCGAGGGCTTTACGTTGTCTTGTTTATGTGCATAAACTGATACCTGTTGTATTGTGATCTACTTCATAAGTCTCCTTCTTTATGGTCCCCTTCCATTCACCTTTGCTGTTATTCCTGTCTCATGAATCTGTATGCTTGAAGATACTATGTTTCTTTTCTGGTTTATACTGTATCAGGACATTGACCAACTCATTCAGTTTCGATTTGTGTAAGAGCGTTAGAAGTATTAAACAGTGGCCGACTATCTTGTCGGATGCATCTTATTTGATGTTTGTTTAAGTATCATCTGCATGCTTGAACAGACTAGGCTAACCGAAAAGTCTCAACAAATGGGATATCATTAGGCCAGCTCTGTTGGTAGGGACCTGTAGATTTGTAAACTTGTTGGCTTGCTGCAAAATCCTGCTCCCGGACCGAATATATGGGGCTCGTATTGTTACTTTGTTTGGTTAGTGAACCAGACATGATATGGTTTTCATAGAGTGTCGTCAGACCAAATTATTATAAATTTGATCAGCTATGGTCTTGGTAGACTCACTGTAGATTTCTTTGCAGGGTTCTACAGTTCCATGTTGCCCTGGAGTTGATAGGATCAGTCAGCTACCTGACGGTATCATTGATAATATTCTCATCAGGTTACCAATTACAGATGCGACTAGGACTTCTGTCTTGTCAAGGAGATGGAAGCATGGATGGCTCAACATATCTAAACTAGTAAACTGAAATTTGATGACGAATTCGTCTCTAGGTTGAAGGAGGTCGATCGCCAAAAATTTATCACGATTATTTATGGCATTCTAATGCTTCACTTGGGACCTATCATTGGATTCAAACTTTCAATAACCTTACAGGACAAAACCACCTCTGATATCTACCGTGTGTTTCATCTCTTCTTGAGAAAGGGTGTACAAGAATTGGACGTTCACATTTTTCAAAAAATAAACGATTATTTTGAAATTCCAAATCACTACGTGCTACCTTCACATTTTTTTTCTTGTCTTCAACTAAGGTGTTTGGAAATAGCTGGTTGTAATATGAACTCTCCTTGTAACTTTGGAGGGTTCAGAAACCTCATTAGCCTTGAGCTGAAACATTTGGAACTTGCTAACAGCGTGTTTGGAAATTTCTTCTCCAAAGTGTTGTAGATCCGTGACTCGGGAATGGACCTTGTCAAACTTCTCTTGTTATAATCACTTCATCTCAAGACAAATGTATATTGAAACCCTTGGGCGAGCGACCCCTAACGAACGGCTGGAGATAGTAACGAAAATCACCCGGTTTCCACGTGCATCATCTGCAGCAGAGATTGAATTTCATTGACTACGAGTAGTGAATCATTTTTTTCACTGTTTAGGGTAGTGTTGCTGCTTGTTAGTAAGGAAGGTTACTGTCAATGCTGAATGCTTGAAATTGTCGAATTATCTTGTAGTTTTTGTCTTGAAAGCTGTTACCATGCCACCGCATCTGTGCCCCCATGTCTTGTCTTTGTTGTCACAGCCACTTGAATTGGTACTGACAAATTAAGTTACTGCAGAGATCAGTTTGGTTTGCAGGCTTGCAGCTTTCGACGATGATACATTACAAACCGTTGACTTCGCCACTGCACTCGTCATGTTTTTGTTTCTAGGAGATCCGTTAATTTTTCCCTTCATAGCTACATCCATCAGTGATATCGTTCTCTAACTTGTCCTAGCCGATGATTAACCCTGCAGCCTCATTCTTGGACCAGTAAGAGGATCGAATGAGGATTCAAATGCACTAAAAGCTTAGAACAAGACTCTGGTGTAACTTACATAGCACCTTGCCGGTCGTGTCATATTCTCTGGTCGAATGCACCATATGTATGTTGTAACATACATATTGGTGTTGCTTCTCCAGAAGCCAGACCAAACAGCTTCCATGTAACACTAAAATGCATGGAAACAAAATATCGGTGAAGCACCAAATTAATATAAAATTGCGCATACTCTGTTGTATGTCTGTTCTCTGATTCCAAAATTCCAAAAAAAGAAAAGAAAAATACTACACGTCAATGTACCATAAATGCTCAGAAAAAGAATTCATCTAGTCCAAATTTCCCGTCGTAAAAAAGGAGAAAAAACTATGTATCAAGAGTGGATTTCTGGAATTAGAGCTAATGAATGTTAAAAGAATGATCTTGAAATAAACCTGTGGTAAATTCAGAATTGTACATTTCCTTTCCTCTTCTTCCGTAGCTCGTGGAGAAATTTATTTACATCGCTGGAGGACAGATGCTCCTTGACGCGAAGAAGTAAAAAACATGAATGGCGGAATCCTGCCTCCCTTTGTCAGCTTCAAGCTCTGTTTACACTTGTAATTGGCTCTCGAGTGGTTTTGTAACTTGGGGGATAAACAATTAGTTGGAGACAGTAACTGTATCAACTGTCCCACATATCCTGAAGATACTCCTGGCACTTGCTACAGCAGCTACTATTAACAAATGAATCATGGATGACCCTTTTGGATCTTTTAGGACTCGACCCTTCGCCAATGTCCGAGGGCCCTTTGTTCTTCTTAAGGATGTGCCTGTACTCCAGCACAACTTGCTCGAAAACTTCCACCTCGAACATGTTGAGCTTGATCTGGGGTGTCATTTTATCTCTAACATAGGCAAATGCCAGTTGGTCTCTTGGGTTGAATGCTTCCAGCTCATTGAACAAAAGACACGAGAAAAGATTGTTGCTCTGCCCATGTTGCTCTGCCCATGTTTCCTGAGAATTAGGGCACTATCTGGTACATCTGTCACAACAAACACAACATGGCAGAGTTAGTTCCTTTCTTTTGAAAATACACATTAACCATCTAATGAAGGAACGCATCCATTTTCCTATTTGTGTTGTTCAAAGCCAATATTCAAGGATGCATCATCTCCAGCATGCACCGAATTATAGATGTATAGACGAACTTGATGGAACTGCCTTGAATCTTGCACTCAAGACTTGTCTCCTAGAGACATCTCAATTTATTTGGAACCTATGAAAGTTTGATAGATAATTTGTTCTTCAATTGTCCAGAAGTCAAATCTAATACATATATATACCTTTCACACCTAATAATTAATTAAGTGCTAATTGTACAACTCTTCCACACTAAGCTATAATGGGATATAATTTTTCATTCCTCCAGTTAAATGCTCTTGTGGCTATAAGCTTCTCTTGTAATGACATGCAGTTATGTTTTCCCATAATGTTACTTTTGTCTGGGACCATTATATCGTTTCAATAAACTGTAGAGCTATAATATCTGTTTCATGCTAAGGTCTATTACAATTAAACAGCTTCTGTGCACAATTTAAATTATTCAGACTTCGTTCTCTTACTAATCACTCACTAATATCTCCAATAACCTTCTAATATCTAATTCTAAAAAAACTTCTAGAATACAATCAATGAACCTTTTTAACATGTCTGGTGCTTGAATAATCAAAATAACTCTCCCAATACTTACCCGAGGGGTATGGAAGCTTCTTGCTTGACCATGGTTGCAAACCGTATTCACAGTAAGTCTCCATTTGGTTCCTCAAGCCATCAATATCCGACCACTTCTTCCACCTAGCAGTCGCCAGTGCCTCTTCCATAGTATGCACGAAAAAGGGATGCTTTGAAATGGCCATGTCTACATTCTCTGACACCAGTAATGAATGTATCAACAACAACGGATCCACCATTAGCTGCAACTTCGCATCAACCCATATGCTGAACTTTGAACTTGGAAAGAGCCTATGAACCAAATACTTAGGTATCACTCCATTCATAGCTGGGTTTTGGTACAAGTACTTGCTAGACACCTTAACAATCCTCCACACTCCCAGAGTATGTTTCGATCCGGACTTGCTCGAGACGAGCTGGTGGTTCTCCAGCCCCTTAAAGGTGACATCATCCACAAACATGAAGAAACACACATTGTCCAAGGTTTTTGATCCGAGGCTTCTCGGCTGACGAACCTTGTCATGGTCATTGAAGATTGCCGAGACTACAACAACACCGTCGCACCTCTCCATCGCAATCTTATCTGAATCAAGCATACACAAGCCACTAAATTTCAAGCCCCCAACAAACAAGCCACCCACATTGGAAAACATTAAGACCAAAATTACCAGAATCACTGATGGGAAATTTCTTGAAGAAGCCACAGGGAACCTCCTCACCAACTTTAGAGTGATCGAAATGGGAAAATCTCATCTGGGTAGTAAAATTCCCACCAAAAGACTCCGCCTTTCGCTTCATATACCTCAATTCCCCGGCCGATGAGCTCCGACACAATTCTTCAATTTCCTTCACAACCAACCAGTAATCTACAGCCAAATCCAAAACCCATCAGCGAAACCCAAAGAAAATTAAGAGGAAAGAAAGAGACAAGTTTGCTTACCGGAGAAGTAGACGGGGGAGGAGCAATTGGAGCGGTGGGTAGGAATGGCGTACTTGTGCTCGCCGTAGGAGGAAGGGTAGGAGAAGAGGGGGGATTGGATGGGCTCGAATGGAGAAGATCTGAAGAGGCATTTGGTGGGCTTGAGGGAGTTGTAGAGAGCTAAGGACATGGCCGCCGACATGTAAAGAAGAGAGACACACAGTAGTTTCGATTGGAAGATTGGAGGAGGACTCATCATCATCACTCTTGTCTTTTCCAACCTTCTCATTCTTCGATTACCTTTTGGGACAAGTTTAACTTCTTCAGTACCTCAACTGAGGAGGTTGGTTGGTTACCCAAACACCACCACAATGCCGACGTCCCCACACCCCATATCCATCCTAACCAAACACAACGCGACCTCCTCGACCCAACTTGACCAATCTCTAAGTACCAGACAAGACCCAGAACACTTTTCCGACCCTCCGAACCCACCCATCACAACCACCACCACTCCCCCTAGTTCTAATACAACCTGCCCCTCATCTGATCCTGCTAAGCTAGCAAACACACCCTCACAAGCTATGGTCCCGTGCTCGGCCGTGGACCAGATGTCAGAATGTTGATGCAACAAGTACCACCGAGACCGAACAAGACCACACAAGCAGACGATTTCAAAATTCTTGTGTGGAATTGTTGCGGAGCTCGGAAGGGAGGTTTCCTCCGCGCTTTTAAATACCTAGTACGATTTCACAATGTTCAACTTGCGGCTGTGCTTGAGACTCAGATTAGCGGACAGGCAGCAGCAGAGGTTTGTGGCAAAGTTGGGCTTGATTCTTTTCGGGTCGAAGCGCAAGGAAGAAGGGGAGGTATTTGGTTATTCTGGGCCACGAACATGGACATCAAAATCCTGTCCAGTAACGAGACCTTTATCCATGTGGAGGCCTCAATACAGGGACAAAGCCCAACTCTCATCACAATCGTGTACGCGTTACCCCCAGTAAGTGGAGCAGAGGACTACTGGGACTTGATCGCGGCCTTTGATCCACAAGACAGCAGACCATGGCTTGTCATTGGCGATTTCAACGCAATCATATCATGTGATGAACGGAAGGGGGGATCGGGTGGTCTGCGGATACATGACCACCGATTCAGGAGTTGGATTAATAAACAGAGACTGATTGACATCGGGTGGGCTGGCTCCCCCTTTACGTGGTCTAGAACAATAGGCGACGGTGGAAGAGTATCCAAGAGGCTCGATCGAGGATTGTGCAATGGAAATTGGCGCACAAAATGGCCCGATAGCACAATACGACACCTGGCCTGTTTCCAATCAGACCACAGCCCTTTGCATGTACAACTCTACGAAGACAATGGAAGGAATAAGGGACGACGACCCTTCAGGTTTCAAGCAGCCTAGATGTCCCATCCCAACTTTCACCAGGTCGTGAAGGCAAAATGGAACCCGAGCCTTGAGATTGAAGAGGCTCTGGATAGACTCAAAGAAGAACTAAAACGCTGGAACAAAGAGGTCTTTGGCAACATCGAGTGGAGAAAGAAAAGACTATATGCAAGACTAGAAGGCCTTCAGCGTGCTCTTGATAGGAGACCGAACAGAGGCCTGGCGAACCTCGAAGAGAAGCTGAGGCACGACTTGGAGATGGTCCTTCACCAAGAAGAAACACTTTGGTTGCAAAAATCAAGAGAAAAATGGATTGTCAATGGAGACCGTAACACGAGTTTTTTTCACATGACAACCATAATCAGAAGACGGAGAAATAAAGTGTTAAGCCTTAAAGATGAAAATGGAGAGTGGATCTCCAATGATGAAAAGCTGGAAGAAATGGCTAAGAGTTTCTTTTGTGAGCTGTACACGGCAGAGCCAACTTCGGGGATGTCATTGCTGCCCAAAGGAGCCTTCCCGCAGTGGACAAGTGAGGAGAAATTCCAAGCCACGCGCCCCCTATCAATCAAAGAAGTCTACAAAGCTATACGAAGCATGAACCTGCTTAAGGCTTTTGGTATTGATGGTTTCCAAGCTGTTTTTTACCAAAAGTGCTGGGAAGTGGCAAAACCAACCCTGTACAAGTTCCTACAGAACACATTTACCACTGGAAGTTTCCCACCTAGCCTAAATCAAACCCTTCTTGTCCTTATCCCTAAAATCCCAATACCCGAATCCATAAACCAATTCCGTCCGATAAGCCTTTATAACATAACCTACAAAGTCCTAACCAAGATCATAGTAGACCGCCTTAAACCTAAACTCCCAGCCCTGATTTCGCAAGCCCAGGGAAGCTTTGTCCCGGGGCACCAAATTACTGACAATATTGTTGTTTTGCAGGAAGTTCTTCACTCGATGCGCAACAAACAAGGAAAGTTAGGCTGGATGACGATCAAAATTGATTTGGAGAAAGCCTATGATAGACTGAATTGGCAGTTCATCGAGGACACGCTCAATGAGGCAGGGATCCCTAGTGCTCTCACAAGCCTCATCATGAAATGTGTCTCCAACCCCAGTATGAGAGTAGTATGGAACGGAGAGATGACCGAGAAATTTGCTCCAACACGTGGAATTCGCCAAGGGGACCCTTTATTCCCGTACCTGTTCGTGCTATGTATGGAACGCCTCGCACATTGGATTAATGCTGCAGTTAGAGACAAGAAGTGGAAACCTATTAAGCTAACCAGGAGAAGCCCCTCAGTGACACACCTCTTTTTTGCCGACGATGTGGTGCTTTTCACGGAAGCCTCAAGGACACAAGTTGAACTTATCAAAACAGGCCTGGAGCACTTCTGCACAGCATCCAGGCAGAAACTTAGCATGTCAAAATCCCGGGTCCACTTCTCCAACAACGTGGTGCGAGGATTGCGAACTAGCCTTAGTGAAGCACTTGACATTCCGTCCACTAACGACCTTGGCAAATACCTGGGCATCCCTGCGATCCATGCCAGGGTCAACAATAACACATTCAACTACCTGGTGGAGAGAGCTCAGTCCAGACTCGCGGGGTGGAAAGGAAGACACTTGACTCTTGCTGGCCGAACTACACTTGCCAGATCGGTCATCTCGTCCTTGCCGTTCTATGCTATGCAGGTTATCAGATTACCTCTAGGTGTCTGTGACAAGCTTGACAGAATAACTCGGGACTTCATATGAGGTGACACCATGGACAAGAAGCAGGTGCACTTGGTCCGTTGGGGGGAAGTATGTCAACCCAAGGCGATGGGTGGACTTGGGCTACAAAGTGCGCGAAGCGCCAATTCAGCTCTCATAACCAAACTTGGATGGCGCTATCTTAATTCTTCAGATGCCCTATGGGCCAACATTTTGGCCATGAAGTAGGGAAGGACCAAAGCAACAAACTTCTGATCAAACACTACAGCAAACAATCGGTGATATGGAAAGGTATCACTAACATTGCTGAGAAGTTGCTAAATGGTATTAAATGGACAGTGGGAGATGGGGAAACGATCAGATTCTGGATTGACGACTGGCTACCTAAAGGTGGGCCATTGATAGAGCAAGGAGCATGTGTTCCCGTCAACCTAAGGCACCTTAAAGTAAGGGACCTATGGGACGATTCACGAGGCTGGAAGTGGGAACTTATAAAACCTTATACCTCGGAGGAAGGGTGGGCTGTGATAGAAGTCAACATCGTAGCTGATAAAGGAAGCACTCCAGATTTCCTTTCGTGGAGATACACAACCACGGGAGAATTTACCACCTAGTCCGCCTATACACAAGCAAATGGAGAACCTCTACCTAGGACAACCGGAGCCACACCATGGACTTCAGTTTGGAAACTGAAGGTCCCAGAGAAACTCCGCACCTTCATGTGGTTATGTTTGAAAGGACAGATTATGACGAACAAAGAAATGTATAGAAGAAAGATAGGGCCGAACCCCTATTGCCCAATCTGCCGAGCTCAATCCAAAACTGTACTTCATGTCCTAAGGGATTGCAGCTCTCCCAAAGGCATCTGGAAACAAATTGTCCCTAGAGCAGCCCGAGATAGCTTCTTTGCGTTGAACGTGGATGATTGGCTCCTACTCAACATAAAATGCGAATCGATGCTAGCTCTTGATACAAACTGGAGCACCGTATTTACAACCACGTGTTGGTGGATCTAGAGATGGCACAACGATCAAGTCTTTGGGTGCACAAGAGGTAAACTGGATCGAACCTTTATCAAGAATCATGTAGAGGAAATGGATAGAGCTTGGAGAAATACCTTTGCACAAGGGGTCTGCAGGACCAGCAAAGTCAGGATCGTGGAACCTTGGCTACCACCACCCGCAGGTTTCACAAAGCTGAACATCGATGGGGCGTCAAGAGGTTCAATAGGCAGAGCAAGCTGCGGCGGGGCCGTGAGAACTGCAAATGGCAACTGGTTAGTGGGTTTTGCCAAGGAGTTGGGCACATGCAATGCGGAAATGGCCGAAGTATGGGCTATCCTACTAGGTCTTCAATTGGCTCAGCAACGAAAGATGGAGAACTTGATCGTGGAATCTGATTCTCAGCTGGCCATCAAATACATCGCCGAGGGAGTGGGAGTCGACAACATTTTATCCCCCCTCGTGAGTACCTGTCAACGCTTAATCCGATCGTTCCAGTGGCTCGAGCTCACTTTTTGTCCACGTAGCAGCAACAGAGTAGCGGATAAACTTGCAAATCTCGCGTTTTGTTATCCTAAGGGCCTCCATGTTTTTGAGGACCCGCCGAGTGACTGTATTGCCCTCTTAAGGTCTGACCTTAATGGCTCGGATTTTTGTAACTTTGTTTAATGCAAGGGCGTTCTAGGCCCACCATTCCAAAAAAAAAAACTGAGGAGGTTGGTTGGCTAGTGATATATTCGGATGAGAACTGTATTACAAATAAATACCAATTGATTTTATTTTTTAAACTAAGTTCATTTGGATGCATGCATATAGTGCATTAGTAACTATAAGAGAATAGCAGATTCACCTTACGCAAATGTGAATCTTTTTTATTATACTATAATAAATACATCATTTGAATTTGTTTAGAATTAATTGTTGGGAAAATTAGGCTAAGGTCCTTGTAGTTTGGGAATTCAACCTGTGACGATGAAGAATTGAGCAAGACTTCCTCCTGTCTCGTGGACTCGGTTGTGCTCGCTTCTAACACCATCGCCGAAAAAAGCAACATCCAATTAGGGCTTCGCTCGAAAAAGCCCTAATTTTTAGCGAATTGGGAAAAATTGAAATTATGAATTGATGGAAGCTGACGGTTGAAAGTGAATTTGGATTGTGGTTTAGGCATTGGATAAGATCCGATTCGAGGGTCTAACAGACACGAGCAAGAGGAGCTGCTTAGTCCACGATGCCTGCAATGATGATACCTTCATATACGACGGTAGGGACAACCCGCGAGCAAGCTGATAACTATCGAGATCCCATTGAGACCGCGAAGGTCGAAATATTTGGACACTTCTGTTCTTACACAACCAAATATTTGCTAGGTTGGAAATGGGTTGAGAGCTAATTTAATTTAAATTATGGTCAGAAACGGCTCGAAGACGAAGCTCGCGAGAAGGACAGTGAAGCCAAAGTTTTTGAAGGTGCAAGGTTGGGACACATAGTCAAGAGTCTAATTTGTTTTTCAAATCTGTTTTTTATAGAAATTTATCGAACCCAGGAAAAACGGTAGCTTGGTGATGGGCGGTTTTGCTGGAAAAAGAGGGCGGGAGGTTTGCTGGAGGAGGAGGAGGGTGGGAGGTTTGTTTTAAAAAAAAGATTTTTTGGTAGAAAAAAATATAATTTACAGACAAAAGGGTAAAAGAGTCCAGCCAAGTAAATTTTTGGCCGGAAAAATCTCCGGCGTCGGAACGGGGGACCAAACGTCTGTGTTTTTATGTTATAATGGATTGAAAGAGTAGTTTTTAAACAACAGGGACGAAACCAGTTGAATTTCCAAAATATAGGGACCTTAGCCTAATTTTATGTGAACTAGAATTTGATGATTCATTTTCCTATAAGTGGGAGGAACTGGGTCACCCAAATGCAATCAAGATTATCTATTGCATTCTAATCAAATTCTAGTTCAGATGTGTTGCTCCATGCATGATTCCATTTCCTTGACAAGACAGCAGTCCTAGCAGCATCTGCAATTGGCAACCTGATGAGGATATTATCGATGATATTGTCAGATAGTTGACTGATCCTATCCACTCTGGGACAACAAAGAAGTGGGAGGAAGTGGGTCACCCAAATACAATCAAGATTATCTATTGCATTCTAATACTTCACTTGGGACCTATTGTTGGATTCAAACTCTCAATATCTTCTCTGGAAAAAGTCTCTGAGATTGATCCCGTGTTTCATTTCCTATCTAGGAAGGGTGTCCAGGATTTGGACATTAACATTCGTTAAAAAGGAAAAGAATATTATGATGTGTATGCTTGCTACATACTACCTTCACATTTTTATTCATGTCTTCAACTAAGGTGTTTGAAAATAGCTCATTGTACTGTCAACCATCCTTGTAACTTTGGAGGGTTCAGAAACCTCTGTAGCCTTGAGCTGGAGTATTTGGAACTCACTACCAGCATGTTTGATAATTTGATCTCCAAGTGTCCACTACTTGCAGAGTTGATCATCCGAGACTGTAATTTCATAGAGTTTTCTGTCATCAAGATCAACGCTTCGAACCTAGAGTGCTTCCGTTTTGATGGCTTTGGGTCATGCTTTCGTTTCACATCGGCTCCACTACTCAAGTCCCTAACATATAATGACTCCAGGACAGAAGCATTTGATGATAAAAGTTTTGAAGGAGCAGAGAAGTCATCTCTGGAAGAACTTTGCAATGCTCTACCAGTTTTGGAGTCCTTGGAAGTGGATAATTACTTCCTACAGGTATTGTAACAGCATTGCCTTACATTCGGTTTACATCTCATTTTGGTATCAGACTTTAACCTGAACACTTCTTCTTCTTGGGTTTAAGTCCCTTGAGGCACGTGATATGCCTGGTAAATGTGGAAGACATCCGAAGTGGTTACACAGACTTAAATCACTTGACGTAGACCATATTCGCCTCTGGAACATGGACGAAGTCATGTCTTTATTTGGGTTGACTGGTAGCGCACCTAATCTGAAAGAATTAATTATTGAGGTCAGTTATATTCTATCCAAAGAATCTTGTTCCTTTTGCATTCAATATGTACAGATCTATTAACTGTAGTTTTTCCTGCTCCTGAAAAGTTGATTAGTCGTTATATATTGGAGCTAATGTCTTGATGCTTTAGATATCAAGTTATTTTGTTCAATAAACTTTCTTTGCAGATGGACCCTCCTTGGAATGTGGATGTGATGGAGAATCCCTTCAGAAGCTTGGAAGTTAACCACCTTGATTTTTCTCCGTGTAAGAAACTTGAGGTTGTATCATTGCGTGGAATTGTAGATTTTGACTCGGGAATGGACCTTGTCAAACTTCTCTTGTTAAAATCACCTAATCTCAAGACAATGCGTATTAGAACCTTTTCGGATGCAACACCTGCCAAACGACTGGCGATAGTGACGAAAGTGACCCGGTTTCGACGTGCATCAGCTGCAGCAGAGATCGACTTTCGTTGACTAAGAGTAGTGAATCATTTTTTATCGCTGTTTAGGATACTGTTGCTACTTGTTCGTAAGGAAGTTTAAATTTAATCAATGCTGAATGCTTGAAATTGTCGAATTATCTTGCAGTTTCTCGTCTTGTCTTTGTTCTCGCGGCTACTTGAATTCATATTGACGAATTAAGTTTCTGCAGACATCAGTTTGGTTTGCAGGCTTGCAGCTTTCGACGACGATTTGTTACAAACCGTTGATGCCACCACCACACTCGTCCTGATCTTGCTTATAGGAGATCCATTAATTCTTTCTTTTATCAGTTATAAGCAAGATCCATTAATTCTTTCCTTTATCAGTTACATCCGTCAATGATCCCGTTCTATAGCTTGTCCTGGCCAATGATTAACTCTGCAACCAATTTTTGGACTGGTAGATGATGAAATGCGGGAGGAGTGGTTTCCACTCTATAGCGCCTCATTAGCACGCTATTGACAACAGAGTTGTAACATAAAGACCGTGAAGCAAACAAGCTTGCTTGCTGCCAAACTTGTTAAGCGACCGATACTTTCGAACGACATCACACGGGTTTGCTTTTACAGAAGCCGGACTGCTTCAAGAACAGTTCAAACTATTCATTATGGTTAAGATATAACAACCTGTTGAATTATGTGAGTAAGTCTGTGTATTGAATGTGTAGTGAATGGAAGCTGCAACTAAGCTGCTGCTACTGCAGCTATTCGTATGGAGCATCAAGCTCCTGCAGCTGTGGAGAAGACCAATGCTGCAATGTCTGTAGATTGGTTGGAGTGCGTGAAGACCCATGCTTGGTCTCTTTAGTCTCCACGTGCTTAGCTACTTTAAGACCCATGCCCTATTACTTTAGGTAGATCCCATACTCTATGGTTACTTTAGATTAGTTTATATATAAGTTGCATTCCCCATTTTGTACCCTTGTAGAAAGTAGCCGTTGCACTTCTCAACGGCTACCTACATTCCCTCTTAGTTCACATGTAATCTACATCTATAAATACCTCATGATGAGAAGAATAACATAGTGCAGCAGATTACACCTACATCTATCACTCCTATCTATTTTCACACAACCTTATATGTTTTTTAGGTGATATTGGTGTCAACTAATTTGAATTGCTTTCAAATTAGTTGTTTTCTTCGTCATAATTAGTCCTGAACACAAATCTCATTTCAATCAACCATTTAATTGTTATGATTTAAAAACCGAATCATGACTAGTAAATTCGTAAACTTGATCGGGACCATAATAGGTAGGCAATTAAGCTTAATTGATTTCAAAAAAATTCTTATATTTAGATTCCATAATCCCGAACTCTTTTTCTAATGATTGTTCAAAGGCTGGATTCAAAAGACTGTTAGGACCAAATAACTGTATAGCATCCCGCACTCGGTCTTTGTTGGTTGGTGATATTGTGTTATGTTATCCCAAACTTGTCATGTTTTTTGCTTCAAGGAGATCCGTTATTTTTGTCCGTCCACCTTTTCATCCTTGGGTTCTCTCCTTTATTAGCTACATCCATCAATTCTTCTCCGGTCGCTCACTGCAACGACAGAGGAAACGGTCACTGTTTTTATGTATGTTGCGAGTTGTGACATAATGGAGGGTGAGAAGAGGAGGAATTCTCTCTGTGTAAACTTTTACCTTCTATTCTCTACTCAATTTGTTTTTTAAATTATTAGTCAAGAGCAGAAGAAGTGTTATTTGGCCGGGAAAAATAATACTTTAGAAAATAATCACATGAGATAACATCATTAAACAAATTTGCTTTTTTAGCTTCAAGTGACCAGAATTGAAGTCTAGTATAACTTCCATTGTCCCAATGTTTTGGAGCAAACCGCCACAGTTTTGTTTTATTTTGTAGCATAATGGAGGGTCGGAAGAAGAGGAATTCTCACTCTTTCTCTTTCTCTGTATTTTTTACCTTCTAGTCTACCCAATGTTTTTAAATCGTTGATCGAGGGCACACAAGACATATTCGGACTGAAAAAAATATTACTTTAAAAAATCATAACATGAGCTAATATCATTTCACTATTTTTTTTTTAACTTCAAGTGACCAAAATTTAACCACACATATATACATCGAAAAATTATTTATTTATATTCATGTAAAAAACTATATAATCTATATTTAAATGAACTAAAATTTAATCATATTGTCTATATTAACCTAAGTACTATACTCAATTGATTTTTTTATTGTAACAAGATAAAATCACAATAATCGTTTGAAAATGATTTAGGTGAATACTTGTAAAAAAAATTGAGATCGAAACTTTAAAAAAGTTTAAAATAATGTTAATTGTTAGAGCCATTAAATTTTACCATTCGCTTCGAAAGATTTTTTTATAAACATATAGAAATATCAATTAAGAAAGATTTTATATTCAGCACGTACTAAATTGTATTTGTCCCGAAAAACCCTAACTCTTCTTAACCTGCCAAGAAAATTATATATGCTCTTGACCAACCGCTCTTTCGTTTGGGTGTTCATATCTTCAATGAGCAATTCAGAGGTCGCTTTCTCTTTTCTCCTTATTTAAAATTCTTAACAGTTTCACGGTTTTCCCGTCCCTCACCCTTCATGCATATGTATGCTTGATGATATTCGTATTCTAACTTTCCGCTCCAACATATTCGACAGTGTCGAGCGCTTTACGTTGTCTTGTTTATGTGCATAAACTGATACCTGTTGTATTGTGATCTACTTCATAAGTATCCTTCTTTATGGTCCCCTTCCATACACCTTTGCTGTTATTCCTGTCTGATGAATCTGTATGCTTGAAGATACTATGTTCCTTTTCCGGTTTATACTGTATCAGGACATTGACCAACTCATTCAGTTTCGATTTGTGTAAGAGCGTTAGAAGTATTAAACACTGGCCGACTATCTTGTCGGATGCATCTTATTTGATGTTTGTTTAAGTATCATCTGCATGCTTGAACAGACTAGGCTAGCCGAAAAGTCTCCACGAAGAGGATATCATTAGGCCAGCTCTGTTGGTAGGAACATGTAGATTTGTAATCTTGTTGGCTTGCTGCGAAATCCAGCTCCCGGACCGAATAAATGGCGCTCGTATTGTTACTTTGTTTTGTTAATGCACCACACATGATATGGTCATAATATAGTGTCTCCGGACCACATTGTTTTAAATTTGATCAGCTTTGGGCTTGGTTGACTCACTGTAGATTTCTTTGCAGGGTGCTAAACTTCTTTGTTGCCCTGGAATTGATAGGATCGGTCAACTAACTGACGATATCATTGATAATATCCTCATCAGGTTGCCAATAACAGATGCGGCTAGGACTTCCATCTTGTCAAGAAGATGGAAGCATGGATGGCTCAGCATATCTAAACTGAAATTTGATGAAGAATTCGTCTCTAGGTTGAAGGAGGTCGATCGACAAAAATTAATCATGATTATTTATGGCATTCTAATGGTTCACTTGGGACCAATCATTGGATTCAAACTTTCAATAACTTTAACAGACGAAACCACCTCTGATATTGACCGTGTGTTTCATTTCCTGGCGAGGAAGGGTGTTCAGGAATTGGACATTTTCATTTTTGGAAAAATCTACCTACTACCTTCACATTTTTTTTCTTGTCTTCAACTAAGGCGTTTGGAAATATCTCGTTGTAATATGAACCCTCCTTGTAACTTTGGAGGGTTCAGAAACCTCATTAGCCTTGAGCTGAAAAATTTGGAACTTGCTAACAGCGTGTTTGAAAATTTTTTCTCCAAGTGTGCACTAGTTGAGGAGTTGATCATCTGCCGCTGTAAATTCACAGAGTCTTCCGTCGTCAAGATCAATGCTTCAAACCTAAAGCGCGTCCGTTTTATTTGTTTTCGGACATGCTTTTGTTTCGCATCGGCTCCTCTGCTCAAGTTCCTGACACATCGATATTCCAACATAACAGTATCTGATAACAGATGTTGTGATTTTGAAGGAGCAGAGAAGTCATCTCTGGATGACTTTTGCATTGCTATGCCGGCTGTGGAGTCTGTAGATGTGGATGGATGCTTCCTACAGGTATATGTAGTGGAATTGTCTTTAATATTTTCAAGATTCATTGTCTTTACTTTCGGTTTACATCTCATTTGGTATTTGACGTTATGCTGAACATTCTTCTTCTACTTTGTCAAAGTCGCTTGGGGTTCGTGATATGTCTAGTAAATGTGGAAGACATCTGAAATGGTTACACAGTTTGAAATCTCTTGAAGCACACGGTGTTCGCCTTTGGTACATGGACCAAGTCACATGTTTACTTGGGTTGATTGGTAGCGCACCTAATCTGAAGAAATTAATAATTGGGGTCAGTTATATTCTATCCTAAGAACCTTGTTCCTCTATGTGCGAATCTATTAATTGTTTTTTCCTGAACCAGAAAGGTCGATTCATTTCTATATACTGAAGTTGATGTCTCAACGTATCAGATTCAAGTTTTTTTGTTCCATATATTTTCTATGCAGGTGAACCCATGTTCCAACGCGGATGAGATGGAGAATCCCTTCAGAAGCTTGGAAGCTAACCACCTTGATTTTTCTCCGTGCCAGAAACTTGAAGTTGTATCATTGCAAAGAATTGTAGATTGTGGCCCGGGAATGGACCTTGTCAAACTTCTCTTGTTAAAATCACCTAATCTCAAGACAATGCATATCAAAACATTTTATGAAACACCTGACAAACGATTGGAGATAGTGACGAAATTGACCCGGTTTCGACGTGCATCAGCTGCAGCAGAGATCGACTTTCGTTGACTAAGAGTAGTGAATCATTTTTTATCACTGTTTAGGGTACTGTTGCTACTTGTTCGTAAGGAATTCTACTGTCAATGCTGAATGCTTGAAATTGTCGATTTATTTTGCAATGTCTCGTCTTGTCTTTGTTCTCGCGGCTACTTGAATTCATATTGACGGATTAAGTTTCTGCAGACATCAGTTTGCAGGCTTGCAGCTTTCGACGACGATTTGTTACAAACCGTTGATGCCACCACCACACCCGTCCTGATCTTGCTTCTAGGAGATCCGTTAATTCTTTCCTTTATCACCTGCATCCATCAATGATCCCGTCTGTAGCTTGTCCTAACCCATGATTAACTCTGCAACCAATTACTGGACCGTTTTATGATCCCGTCCTTATAATTTTTTTTAGGTGATATTGGTCTCAACTAATTTGAATTGCTTTCAAATTAGTTGTTTTCCTTCGTCATAATTAGTCCTGAACACAAAATCTCATTTCAATCAACCATTTAATGGTTATGGTTTAGAAACCGAATCATGACTAGTAAATTTGTAAACTTGATTGGGACAATAATAGGTAAGCGATTAAGGTTCATTGTTTTCAGAAAAATTCTTATATTTAGAGTCCATAATCCAAACATTTTTTTCTTCTAATGATTGTTCAAAGGATGGATTCAAAAGACTATAACGACTAAATAACTGCATAGCATACTTTCATTTTTAATTGCCTTTTGTGATCGAAAATATCTACTAACAGAAATTTGAACCCATTAATTGTCATCGTTGTTCTGAAGACTGATACTATCCCACTGCCTTTATATAGAGATCAATATCAAGGATTTGTGAATAGGATGATAACAAATTTTATTGCCTTTTCAAACAGTCTCAAATCCCACCCTTTTGAAGACTGTTATTACACCATGTCTTGTCTTTGTTGCTGCTTAAGCTACCTTTCGATATGTTAGTAACCTTCGATGCTCCCACCGCTCTCGTCGTGTCTTTATTTCTGGGAGATCCGTTAATTTTCCCAGTTACTCCCCTAATTGGCTAAACTTGTCAATGGTCTGTTCAATAACTTGTCCCAGCTGATGATTAACTTTACAACCCATTCATGGACTGGCAGAGGATGTCAACAGTTCACGAGGAGTCTTATGGACTACCCAAAACAGAAAAGTACTGGGCTTAACCGGTTTCGACATCCATCATTCGTCTCGTCTCGTTTTATACCTTGCCCTAGCTGATGATTTAACTCTGCAACACTTTCTTGGACCGGTGGAAGATGGAATGAGGATCCTCTGTCCCACAGTAGCTGCACTAAGAGCTTAGTTACAGACTAATATAACTTCCATAGCCTCCTCTCTCTCCGGTCATTTTTCAAGCGTTGCACCGACAGAGGAAACCTCCATGGTTTTGGTTTACCTTGTAGCATAATAGAGGGTCAGAAGAGGAGGAATTCTCTATTTCTAAGTTTTAGAAATTGGATTCAATAGCGATGTCTAAAATATAATTCCCACCATGTGAATTATTTATTGACTATTAGATTAAAATTTTGACTTTAAATTTTTAATTCAACTGTCATTAATAGTTAGTGTGTAATTGATATTAAACAATGTATATTTAATTATTTACTTAACCAAATTACTCTCCCCATAATTTCAGGCGAAAATCAAAACCCCCTTATCAATCCGCCGAAAACCACGAAAACCCTTTATTGAGCCCATCCCCCCACCAATTTTTAATTGGAATGCCGCCCCTCCCTTTATTTGTTCTGCAAATATTGGTATCTTTTTCTTGACTAATTTGGAGATTTGATGGTTCCACAACAATAATGAGTATAATGATATGTAGGGATTTAATAATGGTTGTAATATTTTGGAAATGCAAGATAAGTAGGGATTTAATTTTTAAATATTTCAGTAGTTACTAATTTGGTGGAATGATTTAAGGAATTTTGAATTTTCTCTTTAATGGTTCCCTATTTTTAGTAATTAATTAAAATCTATTATTCCAATTATATCCTTCTCCCCACCATGGGACTAAGCATAGTCCCCACTTAATCTTGGTTGGAAAAAAATATCTCTTTAAATCATGAAAGAATCATAACATGAGATAATATCGTGAGAATTTAACTTCAAGTGACCGAAATTTAACTAAATATATATACATCAAAAAGTTAATTATTTATAATCATGTCAACAAACTATATTAAATGACCTAAAATATAATTATATTAACCATATTCACGTAAGTACTATACTCAATTGAATTTTTTTATTACAACAATACAACAATCACAAGAATGGTTTGAAAATGATTTAGACGAATGCCTGTAAAAATTATTAAATAACCAACTCTGTAGAAAAAAATTAAATATATTTTTATTCTATAAAGTATATAAAAATATATTTACCTGTTAAAAATATTATTTTATTCAAAAACATTAAGATCAAAGCTTTATTTTTTTAAATAATGTTAATTCTTAGACATATTAAATTTTACCATTCGCTGATAAAGACAGAATTTATAATCAGTCATGTATTAAATTGTACTTGTCCCGAAAAAACCCAACTCTTGTTAACCTGCCAAGCAAGCTATATATGCTCCTTGACCCACCGATCTTATCCCAGACGATCTCAATCTTTAGCTCTTCCGTTTGGGTTTTCATATCTCCGATGAGCAATTCAGAGGTCGCTTTCTCTTTTCCCGTTCTTAACAGTTTCACGGTTTTCCCGTCCCTCACCCTTCATGCATATATATGCCAATCTTCTGCTCCAACATATTTATATATATCACGACAGTGTCGAGAGCTTTACATTGTCTTGTTTATGCGCATAAACTGATACCTGTTGTATTGTGATCTACTTCATAAGCATCCTTCTTTATGGTCCCCTTACATACACCTTCGCTGTTATTCCTGTCTCGTGGATCTGTATGCTTGAATATATTATGTTTTTTGTTTGATTTATTATGTATCAGGACATTGACCAACTCATTAGGTTTTGATTTGTGTAAGAGCGTTAAAAGTATTTAACACTAATCGAGACTATCTTGTTGGATGCGTCTTCTTCGATGTTTGTTTTAAGTTTCGTCTCCATGCTTGAACAGACTACGCTAGCCGAAAAGTCCGCACAAATAAGATATCATTAGGCCAGCTCTGTTGGTAGGCACTTGTAGATTTGTAATCTTGTTTGCTTGCTGCGGAATGCTGCTCCGGGATCGAATATAAGGGGCTCGTATTGTTACTTCGTTTGATTAATGAACCGGACATGATATGGTCATAATGGAGTGTCTCCAGACCAAATTGTTATAAATTTGATCAGCTATGGCCTTGATAGACTCACTGTGGATTTCTTTGCAGGGTTCTAAACTTCTGTGTGGCCCTGGAGTTGATAGGATCAGTCAACTATCTGATAGTATCATTGATAATATCCTCATCAGGTTGCCAATTGCAGATGCGGCTAGGACTTCTGTCTTGTCAAGGAGATGGAAGCATGGATGGCTCAGCATATCTAATATGAAATTTGATGATGAATTCGTCTTTAGGTTGAAGGAGGCCGATCGCAAAAAATTAATCACGATTATTTATGGCATTCTAATGCTTCACTTGGGACCTATCATTGGATTCAAACTTTCAATAACTTTACCGGACAAAACCACCTCTGATATTGACCGTGTGTTTCATTTTCTGTCGAGGAAAGGTGTTCAGGAATTGGACGTTTACATTTTTCGAACAAGAAACGATTATTCTGAAATTCCAGGTCGCTACGTGCTACCTTCACATTTTTTTTCTTGTCTTCAACTAAGGCGTCTGGAAATAGATGGTTGTAATATGAACCCTCCTTGTAACTTTGGAGGGTTCCGAAACCTCATTAGCCTTGAGCTGAAACATTTCGAACTTGCTAACAGCGTGTTTGGAAATTTCTTGTCCAAGTGTCCACTACTTGAAGAGTTGATCATCCTGTGGTGCAACTTCACAGAGTCTTCTGTCGTCAAGATTAATGCTTCAAACCTAAAGCGCGTTCATTTTGTTAGCCATGGGGCATGCCTTTGTTTCACGTCTGCTCCTCTGCTCAAGTCCCTGACATGTCGACATTCAAAATTGTTTTACCCCAGAACATTAATATTTGATAACAGATGTTTTGATCTTGAAGGAGCAGAGAAGTCATCTCTGGATGACTTTTGCATGGCTATGCCGGCTTTGGAGTCCTTGGTTGTGGATTCTTACTTCCTACAGGTAAAGTAGAACCATTCCCTTTACTTTTGATATACATCTCATTCGGTATTAAACGTCAAGCTGAACATTCTTCTTCTACTTGGTCAAAGTCCCTTGGGGTTCGTGATATGTCCGGTAAACGTGGAAGTCATCCGAAATGGTTACACAGTTTGAAATCTCTTGAAGCACACGACGTTTGCCTTTGGTACATGGACGAAGTCACATCTTTACTTGGGTTGATTGGTAGTTCACCTAATCTGAAGGAACTACTTATTAAGGTTAGTTATATTCTATCCTTAGAACCTTGTTCTAGTTGCATTGAAGTTGATGTCTTAACGTATCAGATTCAAATTTTTTGTTCCATATATTTTCTTTGCAGGTGAACCCATATTACGACGTGGATGGGATGGAGAATCCCTTCAGAAGCTTTGAAGCAAATCGCCTTGATTTTCCCCCTTGCAAGAAACTTGAGGCTGTATCATTGGAAAGAATTGTAGATTGTGACTCGGGAATGGATCTTGTCAAACATCTCTTGCTACAATCACCTAATCTCAAGACAATGTTTATTGAAACCCTTGAGGATGCAACACCTGTCAATCGACTGGAGATTCTAACAAAACTGACCCGGTTTCGACGGGCATCAGCTGCAGCAGAGATCGACTTTCGTCGACCTAGCCTAGTGAATCATTTTGGTTGATGACTTGATTATCACTGTTTAAATTGTCAAATCATCTTTTAGTTTCTGTGATTTTGAGAACTGCTACTATCCCACTACATCAGTAGAGGATGGTATGGGGACACCCTGTAACGAAAGAGAAAAACCGCCTCTGTTTTATCTGGTGTGTTTATGTTGTGGCATATTGGAGGGGAGAAGAGGAGGAATTCTCTACTCAAATATTTTTTTTTTTGATATTGTGACTTGACAAGGAATTATAGACACAGATATATTAACAATTTCAATTATTATTTTTATTTTTATTTCAGACCATGATTTTGTATATGTATTCTGTTGCACCCATTAAACCAAATTTGATTAGGTTGACATGTTTTCATTAAAAGTTAGATCAAATGTGAGAATAGCGAAGTTAGGATAACTTCATCTATTGATTTAAATGATTATTTGTGTAACTTAAATTAGTTTTGAATAGCTAAAAGGCGTCCGATTTAAATCAACAAATTCAATGGTTATGATTCAACAAATTCAACTTCATCGGTAGTTCATCTTTTCTTGTAGAATTTTTTTATAACTAGAGTCAATCATTATGGATAAGTGAAAATTTCCGAAACTGACATTTTTGATTTACATAAAATAGTTTATAATTTTAAAATAAACACATATATTTCACATACCTTAAAAAATTCTAATGTAAGTAATTTTCGACATGTAAAGAAAAGAGACACACAGTAGTTTCGATTGGAAGATTGGAGGAGGACTCATTATCACTCGTGTCTTTTCCAACCTTCTCATTCTTCAATTATTTTTTGGGACAAGTTTAACTTCAGTACCTAAAGAGGAGGTTGGTTGGCTAGTCAAATAGTCAGATGAGAACTGTATTACAAATACATACCAACTGATTTTAATTTTTAAACTAAGTTAATTTGGATGCATGCATACAGTGCATTTGTAACTATGGCAGAGTAGCAGATTCACCTTACGCAAACACGAACTTTTTATTATTATAATAGAACAAACACATCATTTGAATTTGTTTCGAATTAATTGTTTTTTTTTTCATCTTAATTAGTTTTGAATAAGGTCCGATTTGAATGAAAGAAACGATGGTTATGGTATAAAAACCGGATCATGACTAGTGAATTTGTAAACTTGATCAGGGCCATAGTAGGTAGGTGATTAAACTAATTCCCTACTTTTTTGGGGAAAGTTCGTATATTTAGTTCAACATTTTATGTCTAGTAATATGGTTGGATTTGATACTGATGCCCCTTAACAACACCATTCAAAAATAACATCGGAGATCGGTAGCATAACACCCTAACAACACATACATCAGATGCACATCACTATGTGCATTCATAACGACACATTCGTTTTTTTCGACACATCACAAATTTCAATTGATAGGTCGTCATTCATGTGTACAATTGGGATGTGTCGCGATGTGATGTGTTGTCCACTTGGTGCTACTCACCCTATGTTGCGAGAATCTAAACCAACTCCCTTTTTAATATACACAGGTGTATGTGGGTCTTTTGCATTAGAATTTTGGGCTATGTGACGAGGCCTCAACCTTGCATGGAGCAAGCACATCCTGAAGCTGATCGGGAGACAAACTCGAAGACCGTAGTGAGCTGTCTAGCCGAGGGAAATACAACTGAACACTCCTTTGCTATCTTCGTGAATAGTTGTCGAAACTTCATTAGTCGTGACTGTGAGAATAATAAGGTGACCGACTAGTTGTCTAACTATGCACCACATGGCCCTTTAGGATTTCATGGTCCAATGTTATTGCCGTGAGGACAATCAGGTGACCCACTAGTTGTTTAACTATGCACTACATTACCCTTTAGGATTTCATGTTTTAGATGCACCCCTGCTTGCTTGCATCCCTCTCTTGAACATGGACAGGGTTAGGATTTATACTGGTAGGTTTGTTTCAGTGTAATTTCTTTACTTCTCTAATGCAAGTATGTCTAACATTCACCTTTCCAAAAAAAAAAACTTTAAATCCAAGGTATATTTCAATAAATTATTTTTGAAAAAATACACATAAGTACTATGTAGTTTGTCCTGTTCCAAAAAAGATAGTGTAGTTTTTTTATTCCAAATTTAATACCTATAATTTTATTTTGGGGACAATTTTAGTCCCGGGTAATTTTGAAGGCTACTCGGCCACGTAACATTGCCACATGAGTGCCATATGAGCATCACGTAAACGCCATGTGGCATTGCCTCCTCCTCCCTCCTCCTCGTCCTCCACCCCCTCTACTTTTCCTCCTCC